>VMDO01017675.1:0-35212 GCA_007922755.1 Pedetes capensis
GGAGAGCTGCTGGCCATCGGTTGAGACGAGAGGCAGCCCAGAGACAGTCCACCCAGGCTCCTGTTCTGTGCCGAAAGAGCCGGGGCAAGGTGTGGCCACCTCAGGACCCCAAGGGGCAGTGGGCTCCAGACCTGGGGTCACCACAGGTGTTCCCCTGGACATCAGCCAGCTTCCAGGGCGGAATGCTGTCTGGGGGCCCTGGGAGCTGACTTGCCTCACTGGCCCAGGCAAAGTCCACACATTTCAGCCTGCACTTTGTCCCCCATCTGGCCCTGACCACCCCAGCACTGCAGCCACAGTGGCCCCTCTCGCCCAGCCCACTCCCACCCTCTGAGCTGCCCTCACTGAGCCCCAGATGGGAGCCCCTTCTGCTCCCTCTTCCCAGCAGCCCTGGGCACCCTCAGTTCTTCCCAGGGGAAGGGTGCTTGGTGATGGGTGCAGACCAGACTGGCAGCCAGCCCCATGCAAAGGCCTGAGCTTGGCTCAAGTGCCTCAGGGACCAAGAATGACACAGCTCAGCGTGGCCCAGCCACAGCCCACTCAGGGTCCCACCACCACAGAGCCATGGTGGCCCACCACCCCTCACTGCCCTCACTGACTCCTGATCCTCCTCCCTGTCCCTCACTGAGCCCGGCCCCGCCTCGCTGTCCCTTCCATGCTGTGCCCTCACACATGGGGCCATCCTGAACCCCAAACACAGCATCCCTGGCTCAGATGCGGGTCCCTGCCCCTCAGAGCCAGTCCAAAGCCCACACACTGGCTTTCTAGCTTGCTCAGAAGACGTTTATGAGAAGACCGTGCTCAAAGGCACAGCTCCTTGGTGACAGGGCCGGGAAGCTCTCTGGGGCTCTGTCCTGTTCCCTGGCCCCCACCAGCTTGCTTGCCACCCAGCACCAGAACTGCCTAAGAGCCAATGGGGCCAACGCTTCTTGGCTCAGAAGCCCTTGGGACCCCACCTCCCTGGGACACAAGTAGCCGGGCACCTTGTTGACCCTTCCAACCTCCCTCCACTCCCTTTTTGTCTCCCTGCTTCTTAGACACACCTGCACATCCCGCCACAGGCCCTTTGCACTGCCTTTCCCACTAATCTACAGGGCCGAGGCACTTGCCCACCCTCATTCACTGCCAGTGCTGCACCTGATGCCCTCTGACCTGGGTGTGTCATCCTGCCGTTGCCCCATAGGAAAGCTGGTCCTACGGCTTCACTTCCAGTTTGCTTTAAGTTGCTTCAGCAGAGCTGACACACAGCGAGCATTAAATGTTTGTTGAATGAATATTCAACAGGTGAGAGCTGGCCTAGGGCCCAGCACCCAGGGTCAAAAGCTCAGCTGAGCTGCGTCAACAAATCTGACCATTCAAGCCCCAAACTGTCAGCGCTGTGCTAAGGCACTGGCCACCTGAGCTGAGCTGGGCTGGCGCAGCGTGCACAGCAGCACGGGGGTGGTCAGATGTGTCCTGACTTTCTCCAGAAGCAGGACCAACGTGGCACAAGCCGGGCATCAGTTCTCAGCTTCCCAGCAGGCCCCCAAGTGAGCTGGTGAGGAGCAGACGGCCCTCGCCACGCCGCCCCAGCCCAGGGCTCCCAGCAGATGGGAGCACCCGCCACACCTCCACGGGTGCTGCCGCTGGGCTACGCTGCACTGGAGGCTGGGAGGCGGCCGGGAGAGGTTGTGGGCAGCGACCTGGTCACCCCTCCCTGGCCCGCATTTGGGACGGCAGTGGGCGGACTGCAGGAAGCTGCACTCCCTCGCACACTCAAGCTCATCACGGCACTCGATCGTGCCCTGTGGGGGCTCAGGACCCACACACTGCTGCGACTCCTGCTCTGGCGGGTGAGCGGGGCACTCACGGGTCTGCAGGAGCCTGCTGGGCACAAGCTGGGTCTGTACCAGGGACTCAGTGGGAATAGGACCGACCAGGCCGTTAGTGCTGGCCTGGCTGAGCCAAAAGAGCTGGGAGTTGGGAGCGGGGTCCTCAAGGGCTGGGGCAGCCTGGAGGGTCTCTGGCTCAGAGGAGGGAGGGAGGGGTGAAGCTGGGTGGGCTGGACCGCCCAGGGCAGTGGCCAGAGAGCCCCAGCTGCCCACGATGGCCAGAGAAGCCGCCACCCTTGGCTCTGGGTGGTGAGGGGAAGCTGTACTGCTCAGCCCCAGCCCCAAGGCATGGCACCCCAAGACTAGTGCCCGGGGCCCTGGGACCCTAGACCCAGCAGTTCCTAGGCTTAGCGCTGTGGCGCCACAGTCCCTGGAGCCCAGCCCCACTCAGCACCGAGCCCGAACTGTGGACCCTTGCCAATCTCTGAGGGAAGCCCCGAGTCCCACGAGGTAGGATGGCAGAACAGAGCCACGCAGACTTGACTCTGGCAGTCTCCCTCCTGCCACACAGAGAGCCCCGCGTGGGACATGACCAGCGAGCTACGGGGACAGCACACCCAACGGGAACCCCGATCCACGGCATCCCACACTCAGGCCCCCAGGTGGTCCCAGCACACGTGGGAGGGACAGAACCCCACAGCCTCGACCTGGCGCATGGTGTGAAATAAAACACGAGGCTGACAGGTGGTGGCGGCAGAGCAGACGCTCACTGCTGTGGCCGGGCCCTCCAGGCTCCGTCCTGCCACAGGCTGGCAGCGCATGTGGACTGTGGCCAGGTTTCCCAGGGCCGGGGGCCTCAAAGCCCTCCTGGTTCTGTCCAGGAAGGTGGCAGGTGGAACACGGCTGTCGGGTCACTGTGAGCAGGTGGGACTGGCTGGGGCTCATCCAGCACTTCCCAGCCGTTGCCCTCTCTCTCAGGGTGCTCAGCCACAAAAGCCACGTGGATTTACACCTGGGAGGCTCTCCAGGGCACTGCCCAGAAACCAGGCTTCACACCTCCGCTGCCCCCCACATGGACTTGGGAGTGTGGTTGGCTCCAGCGCTCCAATGAGCAGTCCTGGCTCCACACCCACTGAGTTCCCCTCTCCTGTGGAGGCTGGACCCACTCAGACCCTCAGATTTGCCCACTGCTGGGAGGATGGAATCCACTGGGGACCCGTGATGCTCACCCGGGCCCTCCAGGGCCTGCCCAGCCTCTGATGCTACCTGTCTCTTAGAGGACAGCCTGAGGTTGGCAGAGAGTGAGACAGAGCAGAGGGGCCCAGGAGCCCCCAGGAAAGACACCGGGGAAGGCAGTGCTTGGCAGGGGCTCCTGTCCCAAGAGCCAGAGCACGTGGAATCAAAACCCCCAGCTTTGATTTTAACTCAAGGAGGCCTGGGCATACACAGAAGAGCCCCGGTGAGGACAGACACTCTTCTTGGGAGAAGTCACACCCCAAGGCATGGGTTCCCCCAGCCCCTGGGAAGGCAACCGAAAGTAGAGCCCACGGGCCAGGGGTCCACCCCAAACTTGGCTGCCAGGGCCAAGTTTGCATGGCTCTGCTCTGCTACCCTACCTCGTGGGACTTGGGGCTTCCCTCAGAGACGGACAAAGGGCCCACAGCCCGGGCTTGACGCTGCATGGGCTGGGCCCCAGGGACTGTGGCGCCATGGCGCTAAACCTAGTCCCACATCTCAGAAGGCTTGGGAAGCCTTGGTGAGAGCCACCACCATCCAGACGGGACTAACCCACGATGCCTTGGAAATGAGCAGGACTTGGCAGCCAGGACCAGGGGCCAGGATCAGGGCTCTGGACCTTGAAAGGCTGCTGCCCACAGTGCAGAGAGGGGCAGAGAGGGGCAGCCACAGTCCCAAGCGGGTCAACCAGGCAGCAACTCTGCCGTGTGTGTGTCGGGAAGGGTCCCTAAGGGTCCTCACAACCTGCCCCTGCTGACCAGAGGCTCCCTCTCCTTTGCGGGCACAGGCTGTATCCCCTTCCTGAGCCCAGGGTCCGGAGCCTCCATCCTGCAAGGACCCTGGCGTGTGGAGAAAGGCGCGGGCTGCAGGACACAGCTGGCATGGGGACAGAGCCCCCACTCTCCTCCCATTCTGGGACTGCACCTGTCGGTTACGGCCTAGAGAAGCAGTTTGCCCCCGGGCCTATCTAGGCCCCTTGGAGGTCTGAGGCTTATTCCCCAGGCAATCACCTTTGCCCTACATCCGGGAACTCAGGGTTGTCGAGCTCCCAAAGATGGTGCTGGTGTCCAATCCCTCGCCTCAGACTCCTTGACACTGATTGACTGTTTCCAAACCCCTGAATGGCTCCTGATTGGACCATTTGGGAACCATCCCTGATTGGCTACTTTTACAAAACCAAATTTGCATATCCCCCCTGATTGGCCAAAACCTGTATGGGGTGACTGCCTCTGATTGGTCCCCTGCTAGCCCCTGGAGAGTATATAAGGGCGGTACACGGAGCAGTCTGGGTCCATTCCATCCACTGAGACAGACAAGGAAACAATAAAGAACTGTTGGAGCAGAGCACTTGGAGTCGGCGTCTTCACTGGGAAGAAAGAAGCAGGAGCCGCCGTGGGCAGAAGCCTCTGAGCCTGCCTTTCTCAAGGCCTCTCAGAGCAGCCGTGGGCATAAGCCTCCTTTCCAGGTGGTGCGGCTCTTGGGTGCTCGGCTCCCCCTCACCAGATGGTGGGTCTTTGGCGGCTGGTTCCCGCTCACAGCCAGAGCAAGTCCAGCACCAGGGAGACGCCCCACATGCACCCAGGACCCCTGGCAGTTTCTGCTGTATTTGGGGGCTGCCTCTTGCTCCTGGGGGCAACCACTGCTTCCTTGTGATGGTGGGGGGGGGAAGGCGTAAGGATAGCTGACCTCTGTATGTGTAATTCCCTGACCACCTCAAGCAGCTGCTCAGTAAGTGAAGCGCCATCTTCCTGTGGCTCAGTCCAGTCAAGGCACAAAGAGCCAAGGGTGGTGGCTTCTCTGGCCATCGTGGGCAGTTGGGGCTCTCTGGCCACTGCCCCAGGCAGTCCAGCCCACCCAGCCTCACCCTTCCCACCTTCCTCTGAGCCTGAGACCCTCCAGGCTGACCCAGCCCTTGAGGGCCCCTCTCCCAACTCCCAGCTCTTTTGGGTCCCCGCCAGGCAAGCTCTACTCTGACATTATGACCCCTACCCCATCTCAGCTGCCCTCCAGCCCCTAGGTCATTCCGTCCCTGCTGAGGAACTCTGGTCTCCCTGGTGGGGGCTCAGTGGACACACCCCTTATGAGCACTTCATGGGCTGGGGGATGTCCTGCTGTCCCGTGCAGGGATCCCTCCCATCCTCCCCATTTTTGAGGCCAGTGGCCCCCTAACTCCCCCTCTGGCATCAACTGGGGCTGAGGTGCTTATGGGGCCACACTACTGCAAGGTGGGGTTGGCACTGTGGGGACGGTGCCACTCCCAGGGCGGGGATGCCCAGCTGTGGGGTGCTGACCCCCCAGGAAGGCTCCACCACCACCCACCATGCCTGGTCCTCTGCCTCCCTGAAGGTGGAGGATGCTCTGGGCTGCTGTCCCCACCCCTGGGGGGCATCCTCCATGATGGCTAGAGCACCGGGCTGAAAGCCCAGGCCTCACACCAACCTGAAGCCTGCATCTGGGTTGGTTTGGCCTTCCCCAGCCTCCCATACTCCCACCTCCCTCTTCCTCCAGGGCAACTTCCCAGGCCTCAGCTCCTGAAGCCACCTGGGTCCACTCCAGCAGCCTGAGATGGGCCTGGGGAGCCAGGACCCTGCCCAGCCTCCCCCCGAGGGGCTCAGGAAGGGCCGCTTGTAGGAGAGGTGGCCTGGCCCCAAGGTCCCAACATGGGACAGTACAGGACAAGGCCCACCAGGCCCAGTGTGGCTACTGGCTGGGGACCCCCAGGGGAAGCCCAGGGTCAGAGGAGGGAGCCCCTCACCCGCCAAGGGCAGACTTCAGCCTCTACCACCCCCACTGCCTTGTCTGTGCCAGGCCACACATGGCTGGAGGCTGACCTAATACCAAGGCCGGGGCGGAGATATGACAATGAGCAAGAAACGCAATGAAACTTTGCAAACCAACATAAACCCAAGCCATCTTTTGTCAGAGGACAGATCCTGACTGCGTAACTGAGAATGAGGTGGCCCAGACAATCCCAGCCACTTTACACGAGGCCATGGGCAGAGGCTGTCTGGCACCCCGGCACTGTGGGCATGCACAGAATTCTGCTCCCGGGTCGGTGCTGGGGGCCACGGGGGAAGGCGTGGACAGAGCGGTGCTGCTCAGGGTCCCAAGATGGGTCTGAGACTGACTGTGCTGGGAAGGTTCTGAGGGGCAGGTCGGGTCAAGAGGGATCCAAGTAAGTCCAGAGTTCACAAGGAGGAGCCACAGGCAAGGGCCAGGCGAGGGGGTCCCTGCCCCAAAGAGGGCGGAGCCAACACCGGGCAGGGTGGGGCTGGGTGGCAGACCTCGCTCCTGGTGGCCATGGGGACTGCAGGGTAGGCAGTGTGGGGGAGCCAAGGACTGGCCCTGAGTCTGCCTGGCCGGGTGAGGATCCGAAGTGAGCCCTTATGGATGGGGGTGAGTGTAAGGGGGGCTCTCTGGCTGTGCCTTGGTTCTGAGGTATGTGTGGGCGGTCTGGGCTTGTGGAGTCTGAGGTGTGGTGAGAGATCCGTGCAAGGATGCCTGGCGGGCAGGCCCACCTATGGAGCCACCCGGGCTGCAGTCACAGGACCCCAGGTGCCAGGGTGGGTACCCGAAGGTGCGGGGAGGGGGGGTCTCAGGATCCACACCTGTGGGGTGAAGCTGGAGATGGGACAGGATTGGGAGGGGTGCCTGGGAGGGAGGGCAAGGGGGTGGGTCACTGAGGGTCACACCAAGCCACTAGGAGGCCTTGGGGACCTGGATAGGGTCAGCTCAGGGAGTTGTGGGAGTCAAGCGTGGGGCGAGGGTGAGAAGGGAGGGCCCGGGTTCAGGGGAGTGTCCAGCTGGCTGCTTAAGATGAAGAGCCTTGAGCTGGACTCGGTGGCACACGCCTGTCATCCCAGCGGCTCGGGAGGCGGAGGCAGGAGGATCACAAGTTCGAGACCAGAGGCAATCTGCGGAACAGCAAGACTCTGTCTCAAGAAGTAGAAAAATGGGCTGAGGGTGCTGCTCAGTGGTCCAGCACTTGCAGACCATGCAGGCGCGAGGCCCTGGGTTCAAACTCCAGTACCGCAAAAAAAAAAAAAAAAAAAAAAAAGAAAAGAAAGAAAGAAAGAAAGAAAAAGAAAAAGATGAAAAGCCTTCGGCCCTCGGCAGGGCTTCCTGCTCATAGGAGATGCGTCCTCAGGGTTAAAGCAGCCCTGGTGTCTAGAGGGGGCACGGTGTGTCACTGTGGATCTTTTTAAATGGTGGCCAGAGCCCAAGAGGCTGCCCTGCCTGCAGGGCTGCTGCCAGCTTGGTGGCCCCGTGCTCGTGAATGTCCTATCAGGATGAGCCCAAGCACTCAGGAGACCTGCCCACCTGGCTCCCAGGGGCCAAGGTGCCCCGTCCAGTCGCTCCTTGCACAGAGCATGCTGAAGGGCTGGCTGGCACCCTGGGTGGTCCTGAGCAGTCGGGTGCCAGGCTTCGGAGATGTACTCCAGGACCGGACAAGAGGTGGCCCCTAGCTGGCACAGAAAGTGCCACGCAGCCCACAGATGGGGTGCCGGGGTCCAGAGGACAGCAGGGACCACTTGGGAGAGGCTTCCCTGGAGCCCCAGGACCAGCCTGGCCTTCTGGAATAAATGACCCTTACAGAGCAGGCAGCATCATCTGGTGCCCCACCGCTGACCTCACAACTCCTGGCTGGCCAGCCCAGTGCGACAGCCTCAGCAAGGACACCCAGCACCAGGACCACAGAGCTACCTGGACACAGAGGAAGGCGGGGAAGGTGGACAGGACCAGAAGCATTCAACAGACACTAGGCAGAAACGAGACGGATGGACAGGCAGGGTCGTTAATGGGCACCAACGAGACGCTCAGCAGGCAGGGCTGAGGGGTGGGAAGTCTTCTCCAAGCAGGTGGGCCAGGACCCCACACCCTGAGGCTGAGGGCCCTCACGGCTCCCTTCAGCCCACCCCTGCCCTGTCCTGCTAAGGACCCTGGTCCCCAAGGCCGTAGCTGTCCCACCCTGTTCCAGAGCGCCGTGGAAGCGTCCCAGGGGTGAGGTCACCAGCTCTGTCTTGTTCCTCTTGGCCCTCCTAGTGAGTTATCTGTGGGGCCACATCCCCACCACCCCAGGAAGGCGCTAGGGCTCTGATCCTCCTAAGCCCCTAAGAAAGCCAGCCTTCCTCTCACCTTGCCAGGAGCTCCCTGCAATTCCCCCTTTCCAGACTCCCTGAGCCGGGTGAGAGCAGAGAGACCAGATAGACGAGAGGCCAGGAGGCTGCACTTAGGAGGACTTTGCCGCTCTCAGTCACGGGGGACCTTTTTCTCTTGTGCTCCAGACACAGACGTCACTCCACGGATGACAAGTGCACCCCCCTCGGAGCATTAAAGAGCCCCAAGGAGCCAGGCGGTAGCTGCGCCTACAGGCAGATCTGAGCTGGTCCCGACATGGACCACCCGCAGACCTGGGGACCTGAGCGCAGCTGCAAGAGGCTGCAAGGGGCCAGGGTGACCAGGAGCAGCGACACAGCTAGGGCTGGACACCCTCGCTCACAGCCTTATCCTGAGGGACAGAAGACCTCACTCTGCTGGGCTGGCGGCTGGGCTTCTCTGACCCGCCAGCAGCAGCTCACGCTGGATGCGCCTCTTGGCCAGAGAGGGGAGCGAGGGTCAAGCTGAAGGCAAGTCCCACAGACTGCAAGGGCATGGGATGCTGGGTCCGGAGCCCAGCGACCCACCCAGTGGCACCACGTACCTATCTTAGCCAGGCTGGCCACGAGGATCCAGAGCATGATGATGTAGGGGTCCTGGACATGGTGCCATTTGAAGGTGACCACCTGGAAGCCGGGCGAGACTTCCAGCTCCTCCTCGATGCCTCTTGCCTGTGGCAGGCCACCCAGCGCTAGTGCCAGGGCCAGCAGTGGTCCCCGGACCCATCCTGGGAACCTGCACCACGACATCGCGGCCGCTGCTCAGCTGCGGGCTCAGGAGCTCATGTCGCCCAATCCCTGCTGCGCTGTCAGCCGGCGCTGCGCCAGGGCTGCGGGACTCGCGACTCCCGTCTGCGCAGAACTCAGCTTGCTCAGTGCAATCAGCAGTCAGGTCCCCGCCCGCCGGGATGGCCTTTAATCCCGCGGACCCTGGGCGGAGCCTTCCCGCCCCCGCCGAGCACACGTGAGCTCAGACACCGTCCCACGCTCGCGGCACGCCCGCCCGGCTGGTGCACGCCCACCTGGCCGGTCCAGCTCCGTGCGCGGATGCCTGCGCTCCGCGGTGCCGGCTCCTTTGGAGGCCAGTCATCTGAAGGGCCGGCAGGGAGGTCTGCCAGGTCGCGATTCCAAAGTCAAGCCTAAAATCTGGGCCTCAGGCTGGTGGCCCCCTCCCTCAGGGCAGAGTGCAGCTCAGCGTGGCCCGCCGGCTGATCAGTCTCCGAGGACTCTACCCCAAGGATGGGAGCTGCATCTCGCAGGCTGAGCCCCCCTGGGCAGGGCCTCCTTGGGCTCCCAACTCCCATCAACAGCTCCGGGTCAAAGCTCACAGGACGCTCACTGGGCTGCACAGATGCCACTAGACAGTCTGCCACGTGAAATGAGCCCGGCTGAGCGTGGCCCACCACATCCTCCAGGTGAACCCACTCTCCAGCACCCCACGGAACCCTGGTCAGCAGCTAGTGCTTGGGCTCCTGCTCCCAAGACAAGCGCCATGGCCCAGACACCTCTGAATCCCTCTGCCACCCCTGCCGTCCTGCCTGCTGCCTCTGAGGGGCCTTTGCCCCGGCCGGATAGTCCAGCAAGGACTGGCCCTCTGACCTGCAGCAGCAGGACTGGAATGTTCCTCACGCCCCTGGGCTGGAGTGACACCTGCCTCTGCCCTCACCCCCCCACCCGGTCATTCCCGTGGCCAGAGCTCACTTGTGCACCTCAGGCCCCCAAGGCTCTGCCGCCCTTCCTTCCTCAAGGCCACCGTGCATCCACAGCCCCCGCAAGTCCTTTCCCAGCCATGCCCAAGCCTTGCAGGCAGCCTGGCCTGACCCCCTTCACCTGCCCCTTCTCTTCCCTTCCCTTGTTGGTGCCCCCACCCCGAGGAAAGGCCCAGTTCTCCCCAGACTCACCACCCTCACTCACCCGCTCCTCCCTGTCCTCAGGCACTGCCCCTTCCCCGGGCTCCTGCCTGGACCTCCCTACCTCACCCTCTTGGCCCTGAGGTCTCAGCACCGATGTCCCAGCCCTGACCCCTCAACTCAGTTGACCGGAGCTCCTGCCTGGCCTGCTCTCTCCCCTCCCCAGCTCAGCTGAGTCACTGCAGGATGGCCTTCCTATGGTGTACCCACTCATGTGTGAGGGGTTGTGAGGGCCCCACTGCACCCCCAGGGCTTAGAACAGTGCCTGGCACGCAGTAGCCCTCGGAAAATATCTGATGGAGGCAAGGGTGGGTTATCAGGTGATGGGAGGGGGGCAGAAGGCAGGGAAGGTGCCTTTTAGCACCTGAGTACAGGTCAGGCTCCAAGGAGGCCCGAGGACAGCGCGGAGCTGCATCCCTTTATCCCTGGGTCCCCGGTGCCCTGTGCCATGCTGGTGGGAGCTGGCCTGTGCAGCAGCGAGGGTGGATTCGAATCCTGCTCAGCTGGGTGGTTCTGCAAGTGGCTGGGTACTGAGTGGATTGAGCTAGATGCATCGTCTGGCTCTGCCTGCTTGCTCCTAGCCCTATTCCCAGCCTCCTGTCCCAGAGAAAGACCAGCTGGACAGAGCAGCCTTACCACCAGCCCAGCACGCTGTGGCCCAACCGGCAAACACATGCGCAACCGGCAGATGCGTGCCCACCACCCCAAGGGAAGGTGCATTGGCTGATTCCAGGAGACAGGTGAGCTGAGGGTGTCAGAGCCAGACCCCAGCAGCCGCACCACTGCTGGGCCAGCGGGGTCTGGAGTCCCAGCGGGCATGTCCTGGTACAATGACGTGAGCATTCAGGGGCCAGACATGACCAGGATCCAGGGTGGCCTCGGAGATCAAGCCCCTGACAGGCGGGGGCGGGGCCGGAGCCGCAGCCAGGAATAGGGACAGTCCTGGTGCCGGCAAGGCTTGCTGGCGATGGTGCCGTGGACCGCACTGGGCTGGCAGCCTCGCTGGCTCTGCCAGCTCCCAGCATCAGCCAGAGCGTGGCCCAGCCGGCCCTGACTCCGGAAGTCTTTTGGCCACACCCTGCTCCTTTGCACCCACAGCCGCCAGGCCAGGTCAGGACCACACCTGTCCTCCCTCCCACTACTGGGGACTCCAGAGACCCTTCCACGAATGACCCCTCCGACGCCACTGAGCTCTGCACCACCTCTCAGGTGCCTCCTATCCCCTCCTCCCCACCTTCCAGTAGGGTCCAGCTGCCCAGGGGCACCCGATACACTCCTTTTCTGGACCCCTGCATGTGGGCCACACCTATATACAACCCCTTGCTTCCTCTGCTTCTGTGTGGCCCCTGACCCACGCCCCTGACCCCCGTCCCAGCCTCTGGTCCCCAGGGGAGAAGGGCTGGAGAAGCCTACACAGGCCTAAGGCCGCAGAACCCCAACCCCAGGGGTGTCCAGCCTGGACGCTTGACTCGCAGCTGCTGGACTCTGCCCGGGAAGGTCTCTACACCAGTATGGCCTGGACGCCCAATAGAAATGCACAAGGTGGACCCACTGCTGCAATGACCTTGGGTGGCAAGGTGACAGACTTTGCTCAGGCACACTGCTACAGGAAAGAACAAGGCCTGGCCCATTTGTGAACAGAACTGGAGACACGGTAATACCTAACTGAATCTAGCCACGGATGAACGAGACAATGGGCTTCTGCCAAACCGGACTTGTCCGGGAAGGATGGCTGTGTGGACGTTAGAAAAGCCACAAGAAGGACGGATTCATCACCGACAGGATGAAGAGCACAGCCCATGACTTAGAGCAGATACAGTGTCCACTGCCCCCAGGAGTGCCCGGTGCGGCCACCAGACCCCGAGGACCAGCCATTGAGGACGCTGGTGCGTGCTGCCCACTGGTACGGGAGGTCCTGGCTGGCCCACCAGCTAGAAAGCAGGTAGTAGAGAACTGGAAAGGGAGAAAGCATGGTGATGGTTATCTGTGAGATGACTTCCACCATGTCAGACCGAAAGAGCTAATGGACAAAACACACTCATGATGGCTCCTGTGGGGGCAGAACGGCCACAGTGGCTTGGTGAGTTTATCTCCTAGTGACCTCACAGCCGTCTTAGGGTAGGTGCCTGAGAGGCTTACTTAAGGACAGGATTGCCCAAGGACTGTTCCTTAGAACATAACCCCATCGTTAATGATCATGCCATTGCATTAGGGTTACTAAGAATTCAGAAAGGTTGCTGGTTACAAATCAACATTCCAAAGTCAATCGTATTTCTATACGTTAGCAATGAACTTTCGAAAATGAAAGTTCATTGGCAGGGCGTGGTGGCCCATGCCTGTAATCCCAGCGGCTCGGGAGGCGGAGGCCGGAGGATCGCAAGTTCGAGACCAGAGGCAGTCTGCGTAACTTAGCGAGACCCTGTCTCAAAAAGTAAAAAAAATGGGCTGAGGTGCAGCTCAGTGGTCCAGCACTTGCAGAGCATGCAGGCTCGAGGCCCTGGGTTCAACCCCCAGTACCGCAAAAAAAAAAAAAAAAGAAAATGAAAGTTCATTTAAAAATACTATTTACGTAGCATCAAAAATATGAAATACTTCTGAAAAAATTCTAGCAAAAGATGTGCAAGATGTCGATGGGGAAAAGAATCACTGAAACTCTCTGCCCTGGAGTTCACTTTGTGGAAAGACTTTAAGTGATGGATTTAATTCCCTTAATAAATGTCAGACTTTCTTTTTGTGTCCATCTTTATGAATTATATTTTTCACAAAATTTGCGTACCATTCCCAAACTATCACGTTTATTGATATAAAGCATAAAATACTCTTTTAATGCCCTTTTTATGTCTATGAGCTCCTGAAGTGATGCTTCTCTCTGTTTCACCTCTTGCCAATTGTCTTCTCTCTCTTTAACGACCAATATTGCTGCAGGTTTATCAACTTCAATTAATCTTTTCACTGAATCAGACTTGGGTCTTCCTTTTCTCTCTGTTACCTAACATGGATTTTCTCGCTGTCATTTCTGTATTCATTTCATAAACTTCATTACTATTTCATTCCTTCAATTTTCTTTGTATTTATTTTGATTTATTTTTCTAGCTTCCTGAACTGGAAGCTTAGGTCATTGATTTTCAGCATTTCTCCTTTTTTAATATGTGACTTTTCCAATTAGCTATACATTTCCCTTTGATAAATAGTTTTGCAAATCCCAGAAGTTTTTTTTAATGTAGCTTTCTTCCCTCAAAATATTTTCTAATTTCCATTGTCGTTTCTTCTTTGACATGCAGATTTTGAACAAATATGTTGCTTAATTTATACTTGCTTAATTTCTGAATATTTGGAGATTTTTCCTGTTATCTGTCACTGAAATCTAATATAATTCCAGCATGGCCAGAGAATATACACTGTGTGATTTTAGTCCTCTTTGATTTTTACAAATTTACTCTGTTGTAAAGGGTCTGGCCTATCTTGGTGAACCTACTGTATACCCTGGTAAGAGTGTGTGTCGCATAGTTGCAGGGGAGCGTTCAGCACGTACCCATGTGGTCACACTGGCTGGTTGTGTTGGTCCCATCATATTCTTCCTTAACTGAGGTTAAAATCCTCATCCACCCGGTGGCTTTGTCTGTCACTTTGGTCTCGTTGGCTTTTGCATTCTGTGTTCTAAGCCATGTTGCCGGTGCAGATCAATGAAACAGTCCTATTTTAGACTGTCTTGGCCCCCATCATAGTGGAATATTCCTTCCATCTCTCTTTATTTCTTGCTTAAATGCTACTATGACAGTAATATTCCCACACTAGTTTTCTTTTAGCTAATGTATGTAAGTATATAATTCTCCATTCTTTATGGGTTTTTTTGTTTTGTTTTCTTTCTTTCTTTTTTTTTTTTTGGAAACAGGGGTCTCATTTTGTTGTCCAGGCTAGCCTTAAACTCATGAGCTCAAATGATCCTCCTGTCTCAGCCTCCTGAGTAGCTGAGACTACAGGTGTGCATCACCACACCTGGTTTTCTATTCTTTTATTTTCAACCGATCTGTATTTTTGTGTTTAAAGTGTACTTTTGTCTTCTTACGGAGTGTGACAATCTCTGTCTTTTATGAACTTGTTTTTAATTAATATGCAGATAGCTTACCTGTATATTCAAGATCTGGACACTGCATTGGCCTCTTCCCTTTCCACACAAACAGTGGACGTTTTTCTTCCTTGTCATCCACAGTGCCCCTGTCACTTCCCCCGACCCCGCCTCACCACGACGCAGCTCCTGTGAGTTCTGTGGCTCCCTCAGCTCCAAGGAGCACAGACGCCCTGCTTCCTGCCCTTTGGTGTTGTCTTCGCCTCTCAGACTTGGCTGGGTTCCCTAAGCATCCTCTTTATAATTCACTGCCCTTGAGCAAATATTTGCTTGGACCGTGCTGGGCTCTGTACGCACCACAGACAGGTCTCCCAACTGGCCACGGCCAGTGGAGAGGGAGGGGGCCTGGGGTGCAAGGATGTTGGAGGAGACACAGCAAAGGAGAGATTCAGCCAGCAGCGCCTGGATCAGAGGGCATCCCACATCCAGTAAACACCTCTCCCCCACAGCCCCCCGGCTGGGTCCTCTCTGCACTGCTGCGTTCTAGGCATTGTTACCAAGAACACTGCAGCAGTGGGTGTCCCTGAGGTCGCACACTTGGGTGATCATTCAGGCCTCCTGCGGCACCCTCCCTCCCAGGCCCAGGGCTCCCAGGGGCTCCATGGTGAGTCTCAGCCGGTTGCAGACCTGGCTTTCGGGTGGGCCTCCCCTCTGCGTCACCCTGAAGTGTCAGACCCTCCCTTGGCATCCACCCTGTGGGAGGGGCTTATGGCTACCCAGAAGGCAAGGCAGACCCAAGGCTGTGTGTGGCTGAGACCCTAGCGCGGCCCTGTGTTTTCAGCCCTGCCCTCCTCCCCATCCCTAGAAACCCCCAGAAGTCAAGTGGAGCTTTCTGGAGCAAACCAAGGACCAGGTGGCCCTGTCAGGCAGCGGGCCTCACAGGGGGGCCCTGCCCTGCCCCTGCCTCCCTGACCCCCATCACACCACTCCCCTGGTGGCTCATGGGCTGGAGCTGCCTGGCCTGCAGCGGCATAGGCTGAGCCTGCTCCGAGCTGTTTCTGCTGGTAGCACCTGCCTGCCACTGCGGGAGGCCAGGGCCTCGGCCACCCTGACTGTCTGCTATGCCTCCTCACTCTGCACAGCCTCTGGACTTTTGGAAAATTATTTATTTATCTATGAGTTAGTTACTGCAGCGCTGGCGCCCCGGGGCCTCATACGTACTTTGCAAGTGCTCTACTACGGAGCTGCAACCCCAGCCCCCTTTTGTATTTTTTTTATCTTGAGACAGAGTCTCACTAAGTTGCACAGGCTGCCTCTGGCCTTGAATTCATGATGCTCCTGCCACAGTTTCCTGGGTCGCTGGGATGACAGGCGTGGGCCACCACACCTGGTTTGTACAGCTTCTTTCATCAGGCAGTTGTCAGACTCGTCTGGGCTCAGTTCCAGGCAGCAGATCTATTCGTCCTAGGGGAGAGCCAAGGCCTCCCCTCTGGTCCTTCCAAGGACTTCCATTCTGGATGGGGGGGTGGGACCAGAAGCCTGATGGGAGGAGCCCTGATCCCCACTAGCCTCGGGCAAGACTTGTTTATGTCCACAAGCCTCAGTTTACCCCATGGGGCTGTGGTACACACTCGTGAGTGGCTCCATGTGGACCCAGAGGCCTTGCTCTCTGCCCATAGGATGTGAACTGTGGTGGGTCCCTGAAACTGTGCGAATGACCTGTGGCGGGCAGTGCTAGCTCGTCCCTTGTACCTGGGACCTCCTGGGGACGGGGAGAAGCCTCCAGAGCCGGGAGCAGCCCAGGCTGCTGGACCAGGGCCAGGCCCCCTTGGGCCTGAGCACTGCAGCTGTGCCAGGAGGCCGGGCCCCCACTTCACTTAGAGATCAACGGTCTGAGGCCTTGAAAGGCTGGGAGACAATGGGCCCAGCAGAGAGAGGCCGCTGGACTTTGTTTATGGCTGATACGGTGTGTGCTGGAGGATTTGAGCAGGTGCTGCCTCAGGAGCACAATGGACACGGAGAGACCCTGTCCCCATGGGGCTGGGCTTTGCTCATGGTGGGGGGATGTAGCTTTGTTCACATAATCACTCCTGATAGCATTTCTTCTCAGAAGAACTGGAGATTTCCCAAGAAGACTGCAGCTTTGCTCTTGGCAATAAGTTTGGAGCTCCTACTAATGTGCTGGGGGCTGGGATTTAGCTCAGTTGGTAGAGCGCCGCTCTGCAATCTCTGAGGTCCTGAGTTCGATTCCCAGCACCACAAAATGAGAGAAGGGCCTGGCAATCCACTCCCCAGGCAATCCCAAAACCATCAGGCATTGAAAACCCTATGAGGGTCTCTATGAGTTGGACTCCGCTTGACGGCACCTAACAACAACAACCGATGTGCTGCGAAAACTGCCGCTGATCTTTCTCAGCAGCACAGGCTGGAGTGTGGGCTCAGGCGGGGAGGGGAAGCTTCTGCAGCCTATTGCGCTGCAGATCTGTGAAGAATGGGAGCCCCAGAGGCTGGGGACAGGACTCCTTCCAGTAGCTGTGCAGGGCCCAAGGCTGGGCCTCTGGAGGAGGGAGGCCATTGGTAGAGCAGGAATGCCACCGCCACCACCAGAGCCTCGCAGGGTGGGCCACAGAGGACACTAAGCCTCAGCCCCTTCCAAGTCCACCTTCCACCTCCTGGGTTTTGCTTTCAGTGTGGAGCAGCAGCCACGTTGGCGGTGGGTCTCCTACAAAGGCCAGAGCTGTTGGGGAGATGGAGGCACTGGCCACACATTCTGGCTTCTGGGTTCCCTCTGGACACTCAGGTG
Organism: Pedetes capensis; assembly: GCA_007922755.1. Lineage (NCBI taxonomy): Eukaryota > Metazoa > Chordata > Mammalia > Rodentia > Pedetidae > Pedetes > Pedetes capensis. The sequence goes on from VMDO01017675.1 coordinate 16,983, forward strand.
GGGGCTGAGGCCTTCCACAGGCGGAATCTCTGACCTGAGCCTGAACCCCAGAACCCCCCATGCAAGGGTGGTTGCCCATGGGTCCTGGTGGTGACCGCAAGCCTTGTGGTTAGGTGGCTCTGTTCCTCAGCCTCCCTTAGGTCTCCAGGACCAGGCCCCCACCGAGGGTCCTGACCCCCTGGGAAGGAATAGGCGTTGCCTAAACCAAAGGCAAGGCTGGGATTTAGCTCAGTTGGTAGAACTCTGAGCTGCAGTCTCTGAGGTCCTGAGTTCAATTCCCAGCACCACAAAAATGGGAGAAAGGCCTGGCAATCCACTCCCAAGGCAATCCCGAAAACAGTCAGCCACTGAAAACCCTATGAGGGTCGCTGTGAGTCGGATACGGACTTGACAGCACCTAACAACACTAACAAACCAAAGGCAGCACCAGATAGCTGGAGCAGGGCTGGGTGTCAGCCGCCACCCTGCCGGTGGAAATTTTCAGAGAGGAATGCCTGCCACTCACGCGGGAAGGGGAATTCCTAGGCGGAGGCCAGAGCACAGCCCTCATTTGCACACATTAGCCTTTCAGATGGGAATGTCACTCATTCCAGACCCTGACACACAGAGCGGGCTTTTGAGGCAGGACTCTGTGTCCCTCAAACACCGCCCTGGTCCCCTTCCTGCCCCCCTGCCCACTCCCCACTTCGTGGAGGGTCTGTGTGGGCACTGACACCCACTCCTTCACGATGCCATCTACCCCTCTTGTCAGAGCTGGGAGACAGAATCACTCCCTTCCCGGCCCGTCTGCTGTGGTAGGGCCCTGTACAGCAGGATTCTAACCAGCTGGGCCAGCTCAAGCAGGGAGAGGAGGGGGACCCTGAGCTCAGCCCAAGAGCAGCTGGGCAACCCCTCGCCAGCCTTCCCTTTGCAGGTGGATGTTGGGCCCGCCCAGGGCCCTGCAGCCCAGGCTGAGCCCCTTCCCCAGCCTGGGTGTCCCTGCCCCACTGTCACTCCACCTGGAGGGCCCCGGACAGCAGCTCTGGAGCCGCACCTAGGCCTCCACGACCCGGCCCCTTGCAGGAGAGAACAGGCCCTGTGTGCCCACCCCCGCCGGGGACAGGCTGTCCTGGGCCAGCCCTGGCTTTCTGAGGTCAATTGGGCTGTAAAGGAGACATGGCCGTGCTGGGCATAAACCCTGACTTCTTCCCAGAAACAGCAGCGCAGGTTTATGGAGTGTAATACCGAGGGAGGGTCAGGAGGCCGGCACCATCTGAGTCACCGTTTAGTGGCCCTGGAGAGGGCGTGGGAGCCACTCCTCACCTGGGCAACCCCTGTGGGCAAGGTGAGCCTCCGACACCTGTGGTAGGGGCTCCTACGTCAACCTCAGAGCGCAGAGGCAGGGACACGGGGGGCCAGATCCGAGGCCTCTGTGCCAGCAATGCCAGCCGCCAATTTAGATTTCAGGAATAATATTTTCAAAAATCAATCTCACGCCTCCCGTGTTGCAGCTTGTGAAAACAAAGGTGTTTTCCTTGGACATGGGCACGGGACGCGCTCCCCTCCCCTGGCGGACGGCCTGCTGGACGCGGCTGGCCCCCCCCTCCTTACCCAGCTGACATGCCTCGGCAGAGCACCTGTGTGCGTGCACGGATCCTGAGATTCTGACGCCCAACAGGATCCCGGCTCAGGACTCCCCGGGATTGGTGACCCCCCCCACGAGGGCACCTCAGGGGCTCGCTTCCCCCCAGGGGGTCAAGGCAGCTTGACCAAGCACAGCCCTCTGCTCACGCAGAGCCGAGGGAAGGAATGCGCCCCCAAGCCAAGCACCCGCCGCCCACTGCTTCCCGCCGTGCCGCTGCCGTGGCCCCGACGCAGGCCACGTGGACCGTCCTTGTGCTTGCCTGCACATGAATACGCTCATTGTTCTGTCTGCGTTTCCCCGTTTAGAGACCGGGTATTAAACACAGAAAAACAACAACAGACCCCGGCGCTCACCCCCTCGTGCGTCCCCACCTGGTTTCACTTGATACCCCTGGGAACTGTGAGCGGCAGGCTGGCCTGGCACTCACCCCGTACTCCTAATCCCATTTTAAAGCCAGGAAGCTGGAGGCTTTGGTGGCTGGCCCAGGGCTGCAGGACCACAGAACCAGGGCCTGGCACCGCCCAGCTCCATGGCCCTCCAACACGCTGACGTTCTCTTGGGGGGAGGGGGCTGCCTGGGGCTGAGGGCTCATGGGAATGCTGTACCCACCACTGGCCAGCTGTGTTGCCTTCGGGAAAAACTAAACCTCTCTGTTGTCAACACAACCTTGATAGCCACCTGCTCCATGACAGGCCCCCCAGCCAGTGTATATAGGTGTGGCAACCACCTGTCCTGTGTAGGAGACAAGAGGGGGCTCTTCATATGCAGGGAAGGCCATGGTGACGGGTCAGAGAAGCCACCACCCAGGCACGGGGCCAAGGCGGAGCTCAGGGAGGACAATTCGGACCCCAGTCCAAGTTGGTGGGTGGGCTGGCAGGGCAGGCTATTACAGAAGAGGATGGAGTGGACAATGAGCCGGTTTGTCTAGATGGCCCTGGTGAGTGTTCACTAGTGACCAGTCAGCCACCAACCGTGGTCATTGTCCCCAGCCTCGGCAGACATGCCTTTGGGACTCAGAGCCCCAGCACCCTCGCATCAGCAGCCTGAGGTCAGTGGGGGGTGGGGGAGAGGGAGGGCCCAGGGTGCCCAGCAGGGGTCGGTGGCACCCTGGTGACCCGATCGTTTTTGAGCAGCACCGAGTCTGTCACCTGGAACAGGGGAGGCTTGGCTCTGACCCATGCGCCCCGTCCCTGCTGCGCCTCAGACGTGGGGCTCCTGCACCAGCCGCTGGGTGTACACAGCAGGAGGCCGCTCTGCCGGGTTCAGGTCTCCTGCCTGCGCTCCGGCTCCAGCTGGCCAAGTGACAATTTAAATATTTGCCAAGCAGCACGGTTGCTCCCATTAGGGCCGCAAGCGCCCTGAGCTGTGCTCCGAAGTCCCTGTGTTGTGGCGGCCGTGGCGAGGCAGGTTGGAGGTGCCAGGCTTCCTTCCGGCTCCTTCTCGGGCTGTTCCCGAGGCCCAGCTTGCACGGGCTTGGCTGCCATCGGCCGGGCAGATGGGACGGCCAGCCCCAGCCTGGGAGTCTGCCTTGAACTGAGCATAGGAGGTGGCAGGGCAGGGTGCAGAGCCAGCCCGGCCACAGCATCTGCACGGACACTGACCAGATGGGCCCAGAGGCCTGGCCCTGCTGAGTGGGGACACATGCCTGTGGGTGCATGTGGGCTCCCCGGCAGGGGACATGAACTCCGAGTCTCAGTATTTCAGCACAGGGACCAGGGGTGGAGGTGGCCCTGGGGTGCCTGGGCACATGAGCTCATTCCTGACACAGGCTGTGGGCCTGTGCACACCTCTCCACGTGCCCCTCCTGTACTGCCTCCTCTGGGAGGAACCATGCTCAGAGGGACCCACAGGCTCTGCTCATCTCCCCTGAGAAGGAGGTCATGGTTCCTTGCGTCTTTGTCCCCAGGACTCCTGGTTTGGTACAAAGTCACAGTGCAGATGGAGTAACCAGGGCAGGAGCACAGAGTTGAAAAGAGCCCCCCTCCAATGCCCACTGGCTCCTCTTCTGAGATGGTCTCTTATGCACCCTTGGGAGCAGACAGCTGCCACCACGGCCCCAACCTCCCTGCTGGCAGCAGGGCCCAGGAATGGTCCACACACTGACCGTGGTGCCCAGACATCTCTTGGACCCTCAGGATGGACTGAGAGGCGAGCAGTTTATGCCTCCGCCTTCTCCTGCAGCCATAACCTGCCCCTGGAGGGGAGCTGCTGGCCCAGGAATCGCCTGACTGTAAATTTCTACTGCTGACCTTGCCTCTCAGTGCTGCCGTCTAAGAGCCAAGAGGGAAAAGCTGTGAGGGCAGGAGGGCTCTGGTGGGGCCTCGGCCCCCACGGCGGCTGGCATGGACGAGCCCCTCACCACTGCCAGAGTCCAGGCGGACAGTGGTACAGATGTGGGCAGTAATATAATCCGCAGAGGGATGTCCAGTGGAGATGAGGACGGGAACAGCCCGCAGCCTCCTCCGTGAACGCACAGGGGCCGACATGGAGCACACCAGGGCGGGACCCCCCCAGACACCCCCCCAGTGCGCAGGCTGGCTCCCCTCCCCGTGACCTTGGCATCTCACAATGAGACAAGGCTCTTATCAGCACCCTCCTCTCTCTCATTAAATCCTTATCCAACAATAGCCCTGGTGCCGTCGAGATACTGAGGGGTGTGGAATTATATATTAACTTGTGCTAATTAATGTTTATGGCCCGGGCGCTGTGCGCCACTGGCCACAACCAGGACAGCAGCTTTCATCCTGCACTGGCTGTCCTCCCTCACCCTCCTGGGCCCAGGGCTGGCCTGCCAGGGCCCTGGCCTCAGCGGGCCCTGGCCTCCCAGGCTGGCTGGGCTCCCCATCCAGGCCCTCCTCCCTCCCCAGGGAGGTGACCCTGGAGCCACCTCAGATTCTCCTCTGAGAGCAATGGGGTTGGGGGCATAGCGGGGCAATGCCCCCACCCCTGAGCTGAGTCACTGTTTCCAGCCTAAGCTTACAGAGAGGTCTGGTTGCAGCAGGCAGAGAAGCCTCTGGGTCTCCCCGTCATTCGCCCACCCAGCTGCAGACGGCCCCCTCCCCTCCACCCAGCAGTGTCTGGGCTCCGCCTCCGCCTCCCAGGTCTCCTTGCCCAGCTCTCCTGAAGCCGAGCGGCCAGGGTCCAGCAGCCTCCACGCTGCTGCCTCCCAGAGCTGGAGGGGTCAGCCTCACTCTGCCACTTCCTTCTTGGCTCCTCACGTGAGGAGCCTTGGACCAGGGAGACCCCGGTCCTCTTCCTGGTGGCATCTTTGGGGCCTGGGGGCCTCCCTTCCTGCTGTGGGCTCCCCTCTCAGGGAAGTCCCCAGGGTGGCTCCACTGCTGGGCACCTCAGCTCCTACTGCCAACACCCCGCCTTCCCTCCTGGGCCTGCTGCCCCTCCCCCGCCCTGTAAACCGCTCTGAATCCACCCAGACAGGGCATGATGTCATCCACAATTATCACGACTAGCAGCTGTGCCCATGGGAAGGGGGTCACTGGAAGAATAAGCCAGGTGCCAGGGAGAGCGGACTTGGGCGATGGACACAGAGCAGGCTGGAGGGAGCTCTTTGAAGAAAGCTGCCCCGTGGGCCATCCAGGGTATTGTGGCTCATGCCAGCCAGTGAGGGACATCTCCCAGAGCCCAGGCCAGCGCAGACCCTCCCTTGCATGGCTTAGGAGGAATAGGTACATGGAGGCCAGCGGGCCAGTGTGGAAAACCAAAAGGAAGAGCCACCTGCCAATGCTACGGTGGTCAGGAAGCCTCAGGCAGGGAGGGCAGGCACCAAAGTCAGGGGACAGCAGTGAGGCAGGCCCCACAGGTCCCTGCCTGGCTTTGAGAACCTTGGGAGAGCCAGAACAGGAAGGTCCACCCTAGCAGAGAGCACAGCCTGACCACCTAGACATGGGGCCACGGTGAAGGGATTCTCGGCAAGACCCTCTGCCGCAGGGACCGTGGCTTCTGGGTGCCAGGCTCCAGCTCAGAAAGCACAGCCTGCAGTTTTCCAGAGCTCATGAGCCCAAAGCAGTGAGGACACCCGTGGAGCCCGCCTTCTGGCACATTTCTCAACCGGGAATCCCAGAACCCCAGCCAGCGGGTCCAGGGAGGGAAGCCCGAGCCACCTCTCCGCATGCTGTGGAGCTCCTTGCGTTGGCCAACCGTGGCACTCGCACAAGGCTACACCAAAGGGCAGCTGGGGCCCCCTGCCTGCCCCCATGAGTCCTCTTCAGGGGCGGCTCCCGTGCAGTGGCTCCTGCCCTTGGACCTGGAGGCTTCTCTCCCACACGTAGCCCCCGAGCCCACCCCCTTCTTAGCAAATGATGCTTCCTACATTGGCATTGAGGAGGTGCCTCGTGGGTGTCCCTTAGAGGCACCCCTCCCGTGGAATGGGGTTCGCCAGGCCTGCTGGGGCCACAGCAGTGCAGGTCTGGGGAACACCTGCTTCTCGGGAAGGCCTCCCACCGCAGGGACAATCTGTCCCCAGGAGGGGCGAGATCGCCGGTTCTGACTCCAGGGATCACCATAGCCTGTCCCCTTAGGAGCGGCAGCTTGTGAATGTCTGGGACAGGAAAGGACCAGGCTCTCCCCTCTGCCTCCTGGTGTCCTTATAACCCAACCGCAGGCCTAAGCTGGTGACAGACAGCAGGGACAGGGGAGAGGCTGAGAGACGGCAGAGAACCGGGACCGAGCCGGATCCGTGCTTTCCGGACACAGTGGCAGTCCTCGGTCCTCGGGTGAGCTGCGCTCTTTGTGCAGCACAGACTGCGGAGCTCCACAGGCCGCAGGGCGCTCCAGGATTCTCCTGGACTCACAGCAGGCAGGACGTTGCTAACACTGGGCCCTGGAGGGTACCAGTCTGCCCTCAAGGCCGCGTGCTGGAGAGCAGGGGGAACACTGTGCTAGTGAGTGGGGGCCACACGGGGTTCATCCAGGTTCCACAGAGTTTGGTGCTGTCCCAGGCCTTAGCTGGTGGCCCTGAGATCCCACCATCCCGCCAGGGAGGGCCTGGGTTCCGGTTACAAACCCAGGTCACTGGAGTCTGGGTGGACCCCAGCCGTAAAGCTTGAGCCCTGGACCTCACAACAGGCCAAAGGACCCCAGACCAGAGTGGCTGTGGGGCTAATGGCCTGGACAAGGCCACTATGGCGAGGATGTCCGTGGGGCCACGTGCAGCAGGAGCAGAGCGGGTGCAGGCTGGGCCAGGCGCAGGGTGACAGGTGAGTTTGCAGGTGCTCAGAGCAGAGGGAGGGAGGGAGGTCTTAGTGTGCCTGTGTTCAGAAGGGGCAGCCACAGACCGTGACTCCACACTGACGACGGTCGTCAGATTGTGCAGGGACAGGAAGGGCATGGGGTCTGCTGCGGAGGACAGGCCAGGAAGGGGACCTGGGGAGGTCGGCTGAGGACCCTCTGTTTTCCAAGGTCACTTGTGGGGAGGAAAGTCCAGGACTGAGCACCTGCCACCCTGTGGTGGCTGCTGGAGAGGTGGACTCTGCCAGGACTCCGAGAGCCACGGCCGGTGTGTGAAGGGAAAGGGGTGAGGCCGGGTCCTGGGGTCCTGTGGGTCTGCACGGCAGCGCTTGACCAGAAGGGGCAGTGGGCGGGAGCGGTCAAGGGTGAGGAGTGGAGGGTGAGTCAGCCACAGGGTCAGGCGTTCCTGTGCCCGTGAAGAGGAAAAGTGGGAGATGTGACAAAATGTGTGTGTGCAGGACCCTGGAGCTCAGCTGACACCAGGGGGAGCGGAACACGCAGTGGGGGCTGAGGCATGAGACGCCACAGGTGGCCGGGGTGCTGGAGAAAGGCAGCAGGGAGCTTGGTGCCTGGTCTGGGCTTCTCCTCGGGGGCATATGGCTTCCTGATACTGGGGACGCGAGAGCCACGTCCCCGGGAGCAGAGGCCCAGGGAGAACTGCTCTGGCTGGTTACTGTTGGGATGGCCACTGGGAGCTGAGAGCTGCCCAGGAGGGGCAGGGCAGGCCAGTGTTGTCTGTCTTAAGGGAGCTCTGGGCAGCTGCTGTAGGACCCATCTGGCTGGTCCCTTGGTTCCCACCGTGGCCTCCAGGAAGACTGAGATCCCACTGTCCTGCCAAGGAGGGTCTGGGTTCCAGTTACAAACCTGGGCCACCGGAGTCTGGGTAGACCCCAGCCCTAAAGTTTGAGCCCTGGACCTCACCTTTAAAAGGTGGGATGGGTCTTTCTCCTGTCACAGCCCATCCCCACCTGGCCCCTGCTGCCATCCGGATTGTCCTAGGCAGTTGGTGAGGGACAAGGCTCAGGGAGCCCTGGGTGGACAGGAGTGTGAAACAGAGACCTGGGGTGGATAGGAAGTCAGCCTGCCATTCTCTCCGGGCTCAGGGGAGGCCTCCCGCTCCACAGCCCCACGCTTCCCAGTCAGCGAAGGAGAAATGTTCCCCTTCCAGGAACCGGACTTGTCCTCAGAGGGCACAGCCAGTCTCACGTGGCTTCCCGGACAGAGTGACTTCTGTCGGGAACGCCGGAAGACGGGGAGCCAGGCCCCTACCTAACTCCAGCCGGTGTCACCCCCAGGAGAAGGTGAAGGGCCCCGGAAGGGAAGGAGCCAGGCCAGCGCCGCTCGGGGCTACGGCCGCAGCAAGGGCAGGGCAGGGCCTCTCACTTCCACTTCCGAGCCTCGTTTAGGTTTTATGTGCTTTTAAATCATGCGGGTGGAGTGGGGGAGTGGCGTGCCCCGCAGCTGATCTGAGGTCAGGCGCTGGGCTTCGGCCCGCGACGGAGCCCAGCACACCAGCCCGGGAGGTGAGCAAACAGTGGCTGGGGCTTGCAAGTCCTCCCTGGGCCGCTGGCATTTTCCCGTAGCCGCGCCCTTGCAACTGCTGAGCAGCACCAAGGTGCGTCCTTCGTGGGATGCGAGGCGGCCCAAGGCCTTCCCAAGGGCACCTGCTTCTTCCCGTTTGGTCAAGGCCATGGTACAGAACCTCTCCCAGGGCCCTGTCTAGCACGACCATGGTGTGAGTCCCGGCTGTCCTAGGATCTGTGGGGCATGAAGCCCAGACTGGCCCATGGGAAACCCAAAGGTTGTCACTCGCAGGCCAGGGTGCCTGGGGCTGTGCCAGCTGATCCTGCCATGGTGTGTTCCTGCTGCCTGGGATTCCTAGACAAAAAGATGATCACCATGTCACCTCAATGGGAGAAGGACTGACAATCCACTCCCAAGGCAATCCCGAAACAGCCACTGAAAACCCTATGAGGGTCGCTATGAGTCCGATACCGACTCAACGGCACCTAACAACAACAACAACATCACCTCAAGGTCCTATGGTGCCCAAACCCAAGTCTCCCTTTCACCACCAGAATTAACAGGTCTTGTCTCCCTCCCTCTTTTCCCCTTCTTTCTTCTCTTCCTTTCCCTCCCTCCCTCCCTTCCTTCCTTCCTTCCTTTCTTTCTGTTTCTCTCCCTCTCTCTTTTCTTTCTTTTTTCCTTTTCTTTCTCTTTCTCTTTCCTTCCTTCTGTCCTCTTTCTCTTTCTTTGTTTTCTTTCTTTCTTTCTCTCTCTCTTTCTTTCTTTCTTTCTCTCTCTCTTTCTTTCTTTCTGTTTTCTTTCTTTCTTTCTCTTTTCTTTCTTTCTCTCTTTCTTTCTTTCTTTCTCTCTCTCTTTCTTTCTTTCTGTTTTCTTTCTTTCTTTCTTTCTCTCTTCTTTCTTTCTTTTTCTTTCTTTCTTTGTTTTGGTTTTTGAGACAGGGGCTCATTATGTAGCCCAGGCTGACCTTGAACTAGAAATCCTCAGCCTCCCACGAGCTGGGATTACAGATGAGCATCATAGCATCCAGCTCTAAGCCTTGTCTTTCTTTTTCTCTATTTGTATTATTTGGTACTTGGGGTCTAAACTCAGAGATTCACGCATGCTTTGTAAGTGCTCTACCACTGGGCTGCACCTCCGGCCCATTTTTTATGTTCTATCTTAAGACACCCGGCTGGAATTAGCTGAGTGGGTAGAGCGCTGCGCTGCAGTCTCTGAGGTCCCAAGTTTGATTCCCGGCACCACAAAATGGGAGAAGGACGTGGCAACCCACTCCCAAGGCAATCCCGAAACAGTCAGCCAATGAAAACCCTATGAGGGTCGCTATGAGTCTGACTTGACTCAATGGCACCTAACAACAACAACAATCTTAAAACAGGGTCTCACTAAGTAATGCAGGCTGCCCCTGGCCTCAAACCTGCAATCCTTCTGCTTCTGTCTCCCGAGTAGCTGGGATGACAGGCATGAACCACCATACCTGACCAGGCCTTGTCTTTCTAAAGGCTACCAGGAGAGCCCTGAGGGACCCCTACTTATCTTAGAACTGTGGTCAGTGAGTCCTTGGTCAGTAGGAAGCTCTGGTTAGCAGGGATCCCTGGTCAGTGGGGAGTCCTTGATTATCTCTGAGCCCTGGTCAGCCTGGAGACTGGTCAGTGTAGAGCTCCTGGCCAGTAGCCAGGGCCATCTCTCTTTGATGCCTGGCTCCAGCTGTCTGCATACTGGGTTAGAGTGTGACTTAAGATCCTGCTGGGGCTGGGATTTAGCTCAGTTGGTAGAGCGCTGCTCTACAGTCTCTGAGGACCTGGGTTCAATTCCCAGCACCGCAAAAATGGGAGAAGGAGGTGGCAATCCCTTCCCGGGGTAATCCCGAAACAATCAGCCATTGAAAACCTTATTAAGGGTCGCTATGAGATGGACACAACTCGATGGCACCTAACAACAACAACAACAAGCAAGTACTCTGCCACTGAATACACCCTCTACCCTCCTTGCTGGGCGCGGTGGCACACGCCTGTAATCCCAGCGTCTCGGGAGGCAGAGGCAGGAGGATCGCAAGTTTGAGACCAGAGGCAGTCTGAATAATTTAGCAAGACCCTGTCTCAATAAAAAAAATGGGCTGGGGGTGCAGCTCAGTGGTCTAGCACTTGCAGAGCATGCAGGCACAAGGCCCTGGGTTCAACCCCCAGTACCACACACACACACAAAAAGAAGATTCTGCTGGATGCTGATGGTTAGCAGGTGAGTGGACACTTCCCAGATGATCTCCCAAGACTAGTAGGCCTGCCACTAACTAGTCCTAGTTTCTTCCCGCATCCTTCCTGTTGGGCATTGCCTCACCTCCCCTGAGAGTGCCTGAGAACCAAGGTCCCTGTGACCTACAGGCAGCACTGGCCAGCCACCGAGTGGATGTGGCCCAGCAGTTAGATGTCACCCAGGTCTGTGCCCTGTGGGTGACCTCAGGCCGGCATGGGCCTTGGGACCACCTAACAGCAGTACCAAGACAAACCCACGCCACTTTTCTGGGGTTAGCCATGGCCATCGGTGAGTAAGGTCGAGTGGCTCAGGACACGCAGCCATGGGAGTGTGGTCCAGTGGCCTCAGTTGGCCTCAGCCTGAGTCTGCATAGGTGGCTAGAGGGGTGGTGGGGGCGGGACTTCTATGAGAGCAGCATGACAAGCCTCCTTTCCGCCAGTGTCGGCCCCAGGCTGCGGCTGTGTGCAGGCCCTCAGGCCTCCTGCCTGCCCCCCAACCCCATCCCTGTCAGTCATCCCTGGAGACTGCAGAGCCGATGCCTGTGGCCTGCAGTGGCCGGAGAGCCTTTCATCTGGCAGGGCAGGGGACATTTCCAAAGTCTACTCTCCTCTCCCCTCGGCCTCTGCAGTTCCTGGCCAGCTTGGCCAGCTTTGGGGCAATACCGGGAAGGAGAGTGACTTTGTCGGACCCAGCGAAGGCCCAGGACGGCTGCCAGGGGCTTATCAGGAGGCGAGTCCACCCTCACGCGGCCACACCTTTCCTGCTATGACCCCAGCACTGACATTCAAGGAGCCCCGCAACCACCCTGGGGGCTTTGCTCAGAAGTGCAGGCTCCTCGGTGTTGCCACAGACCATGGTGACAGCACACCCGGCTGTGGCCCATCGCCAGCAGCTCTTGCCCCCAGAGCCAGACCTCAGGGTTTCCCTGGTGGCCTTTCCCCGTCCTCTGCCCTATTCCCCACTGCAGGCCAAGGCTCAGGCACCTCACGCCCTCAACAGCCTTGCTCTGGGCTGGGACATCATTTGCTTGGTGCCGAAACTTACTTTAGGATGGGGTGAGCGGACCGGGAGAAGGCCGCTCCTATCAATAAAGTCCGGAGGATTACAGGCTTGGACTTTGCGACGGCTGATTATTCCTGCCGCTCAGACGACGCACTGACTTCCTGCTTCTGAATAACAGGCGAGAGAGGCCCCTCCACCCCACCCCGCAACTCAGGTCCTGGGGCCTCTGGGTGCCAGAAGCACAGCCCCTCCATCCAGAGGCTGGCGGGGGCCAAGAAGCTCCACCTCTAAAGCTGTGGCTCTAACCCAGAGGAGCCAGGACCCCTTGAAAGTTCACCTGGAGACCTCAGGCAGAAGAGAAAACTGAGGCCAGCTTGGGAGGTGGGCAGCACACGGCCGTGGGGCATGTAAAGAACCCCAGGACCTGGGGGTGGTAAGATACCCGTAGCTGGGTTCTGGGTATTTCATGGGTTTGAACATCAGAATCACTGGAATGAGACTTTTCTGCACTTCCGATGATGAGGCAGGGACACTTTTCTTAGCATCCCAGGCCTCTTCAAAGTCCCCAGGTTCAGCCACGGTGGGGGGTGTCAGGCAACTGAGCAAAGAAGGTCCCCGGGCAACGCTCTGGTTATAAACTGCCATCCATCCTACATGGTTCACATTGGCAGGAAGGCTGAAGAGTGGGTCCAGCCTGGGTTTCCCAAATGCCAAGCTGGCAGCCTACAAGCTCACAGGAAGTGAGCCATTTCTCATAGACCTGGGTGCCGCCTCTGCGATATGCCAGCCCCATGTGAACTTGTGCCTGTTTCTGGAATTTTAGCTCACTTCCCTGACCTACTTGCACGTTGGCTCAGTACTGCTCATTTACCGGAAGTTACCAATATGGTAAGTTAGGTGAGCCCCACAGTGAAAAATCATACATAAGCAATGCTACCATTTTGAATTTTAATGACATGTAGAAATGTTCATTATGTTAAGAGAACATAATCAGGAACCATATATGTTTATTATGATTGTCACTAAGTAAGAAAGGAATATTAACTATAGATATGCACAAAAAATTTATGGGCAGAATGCTCTCAGTCCTCAACAATGCTCTCCATGACAAAATTTGGGCTGGTTTTATTTTGTTAGCTTTTACTTTTCTTAATATTCTTCTTCTTTGTTTGTGTGTTTTGCATACAAGATGAGCAAAAGAGTTATTTTTAAAGTGGGCTATTTTAAAAGGTTATTTTAAAAAACTGCTTTAGCTATGCACCCTTCCATCTCAGAGGGAGGGACTACATACGGGTTTGTCAGTGGCCTGAACCAAAGGAAAACTCAGAAATGACACAAGAAGCAAAGGCTTTTAAGACACTAGACACCAGGCAACACAGGACATGATTGCCTAGATATATGAAACAATTTTCCACTGTCCTATGGGATTATAGCATGTGCAGGAAGAGTGTGTGACAAAGAGCACAGGCTGGGGAGAGGTGGCCCACACTGCCACATGGCTCTTAGTTGGAATGCATCCACTTGAGGGTAGATGCAGAAAAACCAAAGATGCGCATCAGAAACCCTGAAGCAACCATTTAACACAACGAACACGTCAAAGAATAATAACAAAAACCCAAAGGGCCTAAATTGAATTGTAGAAAAAACCCAATTCAAAAGAAAGCACAAAAAGGGTAAAAGAGAACAAAGAGTAGATGAAACAAACAGAAAACAGGAATGATACGTTTAAATCCAGCCTTGCCACAATCACATTAAATATGAATGATCTAAATACTGCAATTAAAAAGAAAAGGGAGTCAGATCAGAGACAACTAAGGCCACAGCTCTGTGCTCTTTACACGAAACACTTCAAATATAAAGACACAAACAAGCTAAAAATTAAAGCCTAGAAAAAAACACATCGTATCCACCCGAATCAGAGAAAGCAGAAAGTGCTAAAATAATGTCGAAGCTGGAAACAGCGCAAGTGGCCACTGACAGAGATAAACGGGCATTGTGTGCATCCACACAGTGGAATATGGCTGGAGCTCAGAACAGGAGTGAGGGACCGGTGCTGCAAAACCAGAGCTGGGCCCCAAAACAGTCCTTCTGAGTGAGGGCAGGCGGAGGAATGGCAAGACGCCAGTGCAGCGCCACGTTTCCACACGAGCTCCAAAGACAAAGGCGAGGCAGCGGTGACAGTCTCTGTGGCTGTGCGGAGATGAGTGGTGTCCCGAGGGGAAAGGCGGGGCGGGAGGGCCTGCGGAGATGGGAATGTCCCTTACCGTGTTTATGGTGGTGTTTTCTCCAGGGGAGACGCATGTCAGAACACTGAATGACACTTTATGGAGTTGATTGTGCGTGGATTGCACCACAGTAAAGCTGTTAAGCAGAAATGGGTGAGTGAGAAACTTTATATCCATTCTTATAAAAAGAATTATCTCTGTGGCAAAGCGCAGGAGCTGAGAGGCACTCGCCAGGACAGAGCGAGGTCCGATCCTCTCCATCTTCCCTCCTGAGATGCAAAGCCCAGGCCAAGAGGGAGCTGGGGGAGGACGTGTGGGACCCGTGGAGCTGGGCTCTGGCGGGGACCACCACAACGTCACCTCAGCAGAGCGAACGCCAGCCTCCGAGAGGCTAGGAGGGCAGCTGGCGAGGCGGACACTGCCCTCTGAGGACTGTCCCTCTTCCTGGGGCTCTGACCCTCTCCAGGGAGCCTCTGCTATGGTTGAGCTGGACGGGCTGGCGGGACACGCTCAAAGACACCCTGGAAGTCGGGGGCAGGCGTCAGAGCTCGGCTCAGCCCTTGGTCCTTTCGTTCCCAGTCCAAGTATCTGTGAAGATATCCAGCCCTGTTTTCCGTCAGGCGGGCCCCAGGTTGGCGGCTCCTTCCGTTCAGATCGCGGTAGCATTTTTATGACAGGGCAATGCACTAGTTGTCACCTTTCACCAAATCACGCGGCGTTTTATTTATTTAGGGTAGACGCCCTACCTGCTTCCCAGAGGGATTTGGGGCAGGTTGTAATCATCCTTAACATAGAACAAGGTAGCTATAAATAGAAAAGACGTGCAGCAGGAAGCCTGCGGCTGGGGCACGAGCGGTCACGGCTGTCGCCAGAGGGGCTCAAAGGTGACAGGCAGCAGCCGTGCAGTGTGACCTCGCATGCCTGTGAGGTTCGCCTTCCTCGCCCACAACCCAGGACCGCGCTGCCAGCACACAGTGTGTGCTGTGAACAGTCAGCACGTGGCAGTTCGGGGATCGCACAGTGGGTCTGGGGTGCACACCGCATGCAGGGAACAGCGGGGTCCCCTGTCGCCAGGGACCACAGCCCTGATGGCTGCTGGGGGGCTGGTGCTGACCCCGCAGGGAGGAGGCACCCGGGGGATGTGCCTGTCCCCTTTGGAGGGCAGGCTACCTGGGCCCTGGGGGCAGCCCGTACCCAGTAGCCACTGGGGCATAGAACCCCTGCCTGGAGGCCCAGCCACACTGAGGTTGTCCCAGGTCCTGGGTGCCCAGTCCTTTCCCGTGGGTGTGGACCCTTCGCACTGTCCCCATAATCTTCTGCCCACCAGAGCCTGGCCGGAGCCTTGTGCATACACAAAAGCCTGCGGTCCATAGCCCCTCCCCCATGCTGCCCACATAGAAGGAACTGATCCAATGTGAGGTCCTCAGGTGTGAAAGAGGCCAAGTCCCCCCACAGAGCATGGCCCATAGATGTGAGCTTTCTACAGGACCCAGCCACCTACCGCTGGGGATCCACCTGCTCTCCACAGGGTGCCTGGGCCATGAGAAGGGGTGGAGGGAACAGACGCTGGGAAAGGAGGGTCCTGGCCCCCGACCCCCTTCCGGTCTGGCCGGAGGAATCAGGAGGGCAACAAGCCCAGTCTGAGTCCAAGGTGACCTGGCTCAATTCCTGGCCATACTGCAGGCTGCCAGGAGCCACGGGCAGGTCCCGGTGTGCTGACCTTCCCAGAGATGGCAGCTGGCACGGGGCTGGTGTGGGTCCCCCCGCACCTTGGAGGTACAGGAGCTACTCAGGGGTCACAGGTCTGCCAGCTCTGCAGTGCCCAAGGCTGGGGCTGTCTCGCCTGCTCCACTTACTGCTGCCGCATGGCCTAGAAACCTCCCTGCTAGAGGACGTAGGGATGGGGACTGGAGCTCGGCCTCCAAGAGAGGGGCCAGGCCAGCTGCGTCTTAGCATGGAGCCAGGGTCTTCCCTGAGCCAGGCCAGCGTCTGGGGTCGGCCCTGGAGCCTGGGGCCTGGGAGCTGGCCTTGTTGGCTGGGCTGCAGCTCCATGGACCCCGTGGGCCTAGCACCCAGCACTCCCCTGGCCCACAGCAGGGAATGGGCTGAGGGGGGCGGGGCCAGCGCCTCAGCCAGGGCGATTTGTTCTGCTGTGGGTTCTGACCTCCTATCCTTATTTCTGATAAAAACTAAAAAGAGAAGAAAATAAAATGAGTACACACAATCCCAAGACAGTCGAAGTGGTTAGGACAGCAGAGTCATCCGCCCAGGAGCCGCTACCGGCTGCCCTAGGGAGGTGACTGCCTGCCCCCTGCTGGCCAGCGATAGCATCCTGAGCTGTGCTCTGGTCAGGACCCCGTGGGCTGAGCAGCCAGGAGGAGGATGGCCTGAGCCGCCCACCGCAGCAGCCAGCTGGGTTAGCTCAACTACAGCTCGGCCGAGAGATGGACTCTGATGTCTCTGCTCACCAGGCCACTGCCCCAGGCCCCATCCCAGAAGAGAGCCCTGCTCAGAAGAGGCCCCAGCCCAGGACAGATCCCAGCTCAGGACAGAACCCAGACAGGGTAGACCTCAGCTCTGCCCAGACTCCAGCCCTGACTGGACCCCACCCAGAAAAGACCCTAGTCCAGCCCAGGCCCCAGCCAGAATAGACCTCAGCCGGTCCAGACACCAGCCCAGAACAAACCTCAGCCCAGAATAGACCCCAGCCCTGCTCAGACCCTAGACCAGTGTAAAGCCCAGCCCAGTGCAGACCCCAGCCCAGTGCAGACCCCAGCCCAGTGCAGACCCCAGTTCAGTCCAGACCCCAGCCCTGTCCAGGTCCCAGCTCAGAACAGACCCTAGGCTATGTAGTGCCCAGATCTGCCCAGACCTCCGTCATGCCTAGACTCCACCCAGAACACACCCCAAGCCTGTCCAGGCCCCAGCCCAGTCTAGACTCCAGGCGGGGACAGACCGCAGCCTGGAACAGATCCCAGCTTTGCCCAGACTCATCCCTGCACAGACCCCGGCTCTGCCCAAACCACAGCTCATAGGCTCAGCTGTGGGCGAACCCAGCCCCGTGTGGTGGCTTGAGTGCCAGGTGATGTCACCTCCTTCAGATGGAGTTTGCTCCCTGGCTGGGCTGGGCAGACCTTCATCCTGACCAGCCCAGCCCTCTTGCGCCCATGAGCTCCCAGGGTTTTGTGAAGCACGCTTTCTGACCGGGGAGGCCTCTGCAGGTCCAGCAGCTCCAGGCTCTAGCACAAGGGGGACAAAACCCACAGCGGTGATAGCCTGCTGAGGCAGCTGTCACCAGGTCCTAGCCACAGGCTGGAGTGGACACCAGGGTCCACAGGACAGAAACCTCAGGACCGCTGAGCCCAGGCTGACAAGTCGCCCTTGGCAGGGCTTTGCTTTGGTCTACACGCCTGTCCTCCGTGGCTGACGAGGACGTCCCTGCTCTTCAGAAGCTTTTCCAGTGGTTGGGGAGCCAGGCCAAAGCCCTGGTCAGCACAGTCTGGGAAGGGCTCCTCCCACCGAGGGTGGGGAGATTTCTGACCACAGGTCCTGCCTCTGGTGATGTTGTTGTTGTTGTTGTTGTTAGGTGCCGTCGAGTCGTGCCCGACTCATAGCGACCCTTATAAGGTTTTCAATGGCTGACTGTTTTGGGATTGCCTTGGGAGTGGATTGCTACCATCTTCTCCCATTTTTGTGGTGCTGGGAATTGAACTCGGGACCTCAGAGACTACAGAGCGGCAACTCTACCAACTGAGCTAAATCCCACCCCCTGGTGATGATAGAAGTACGGAATTTTAAATGTCTTCTTGATTGACACTTATGTTTTCCCAGGAAATTGCCCACAGGAGTGTGTGTGTGTGTGTGTGTGTGTGTGTGTGTGTACATTTAGTTTCTGCTGCCTTCATTACACCCCTTTCTAATACCAATTATTTGTGCCTTACCCATTTTCTCTATGCCAATGAGTAGACTGTTTTCAAAAAATCAACTCTAAACAAAAGTGTGGGACCACACCTGTGATCCCAGCACCCAGGAGGCTGAGGCAGGAAGACAGTGAGTTTGAGTCCTGCTGGGGCTACATAGAGAGATCCTGTCTCAAAAAACAAAAACACCCAACACTTTGTTGTTCCTCTCTACTGTCTTCTGTTTTCCCTCCTCTCCTTCCCTCTCGCCCGCCATCTTCCTCTCTCATTTCTTTCGCATGTCTGCTATGTTCTTAGGGTTGTCTTTGAACCAGGGAACACAAAGATCCTGCCTTGTGGGGGGTATGCACTGTGCATTTTAACTCTGCTCTCTGTGTTATTTCTTTTCTTTCTCTTTCTTTGAACAGACTCCAGAAACAGACCGTATGCAGCCCATTC
>VMDO01017676.1:0-10360 GCA_007922755.1 Pedetes capensis
CGATTCAGAGCATATCAGAAAAACAAGTGCACCGGTGCTGGTTGTGATTAGACAAGAACGGGAAAAGGTCATGCTTGCGTTTACGGGCAAGCCAAGGTATGCAGCTGCCTTAGTCTGTATTGTTTCATTCCCGACTATGTTTACAACACATCCCTCAACAATGATTTACCCAATCACATTTCAGACAAGTTCCTCTAAGAGCATTAGACCCAGCCTTTCTTCTTCTCTATAAAACCTCCTGTATAACATTCAATAAACGGACTTGATCAGCAACTGCAGACTTGTCCCCTTGTCTCCTTTCGTCCACTCACCCCTCCCCCACAGGGACCGTTCGATTGAGCCGCGGGCCGGCTGAAGACACGACTCAACAGCACCCAGTAACAACATCTTTATGGGCTGGGATTTAGTTCAGTTGGTAGAGCGCTGCGCTGCAGTCTCTGAGGTCCCGAGTTCAATTCCCAGCACTGCAAAAATGGGAAAAGGACCTGGTAATCCACTCCCAAGGCAATCCCAAAACAGTCAGCCACTGAAAACCCTATGAGGGTTCCTATGAGTCAGATACCGACTGGATGGCACCTAACAGCAATAATAACAACCTACCTCATAGGGTTTTCAAGAAAATTAAATGTGTGAAAATATGTAAAAGTGCCATGTAAGTGTTTGCTACTATTAGCATTGTTTGTGAGCTATATTTTATTAATTAGGTATGTTTATATTAAGATGTGGAAGATGGGCTGGGGATATAGCTCAGTGGTACAAATGTTTGCCTAGTATGTGTTGAGGCCCTGGGTTTAATCTCTGGAACTATAAAACAAAACAAAACAAAACATTGTAGATGAAACCTTAAAGCTGAGAAAATGAACTAAACATTACTCTTTTTCAGGGCCAGGAGGGTGTCCTAGGGGGACTTCTGCCGAGTTTCCTTCCTCCTTCTTATTCCTATGGTGCCCGAGGTATGTAATGAAGGGCACCCAGTACACCCACCCTCCAACAAATTTTGCTCCCCTGTCCTTGCCTGTGGGTCCCTCCTTGCCAGTGTCAGCCCCTTGCACTGTGCAACTTGTTTCCCCTCAGTGGGCAGTGGCAAATATCCTTTGCATAAGGAGTCACAAACTTACCAGGTATCTAACAAAATGCAGCCGCCTTGTATGTCTTGGATCCATATAATGATCTCTAGCATTATGTTGGGAGTGTTTTCTTAATCATGTACCCTGTCTTCTATGTCATGTCTTCTACCCCAGTATTCTTGAGGTGTTAACACTAGGTATGGCTTTGGTTGGTAATGTCTTGGTTTGCACCTGCTAACACCTAGAAGCCTGCGGCCATACTACTGTGGCGTCCATTCTCATCAGATCTCGGAAGCTAAGCAGGGTTGGGTTTGGTTAGTACTTGGATGGGAGGCCGCCTGGGAAGACTAGGTGCTGTAGGCTTAGGAGAAGGACCCGGCAACCCACTTCCAAATAACAATCAGCCATTGAAAACCCTATGAATAGCAGAGAAGCACTGACAATAGTGTTTCACCTGTTGTACACAGGGTCCCTATGAATCAGACACGGACTGAAGGCACCTAACAACAACAAAATCTGGAAAAGTGGGCCTGCTTAACTAGCCATATCTGGAACATGACATACACAAAGAGTAACTAAACACTAGCAAGCAGCAAACTTCCCTACTTTTGTCCCTGGCCATATTGTAGCTGTCTCTGTCCTGGTGTTCTACCTCTTTAGTTTTCCTTTCTTCCCAAGTGCACAGATTCTGTTATCATGCCTTTTCTTTTTTAAACAGGGAAAGAAAAATGAATCCATTTGATATAATTAAAAATAAAAAGATGACCCCCAAATACACGGAACAACAAACAGGAAATCAGTTAAGGATCTTTTTTCTCAGTGGAAAAAATTAAAACCCCATTACTCAAGTCTTTTAACATTTCATTTTTAATTTTCCTAATAGTACATTCTTTAAAAGAAGTTAACAACTTCAATTCAAATATAAGGATTAAATAACGCACATGAAAAGCTGTCATTTTCAGTGAAGCTATTGCCTAATTACCCTGGAAAAAAGTCTTGTGACGGAACTGGTGCAAAAATCCCTTAGAAAAGCTTCATTTGTTGCCTGTAAAGAGTCTTCTTAAGGTCACTTTTATGTCGAGACCATCCCCTTGTTGCCAGTGAAAGGGTTTTGCTTGGTAATGGCTTGTGGTTCCACAGTGTTTTGTGTAGGAAAAGCATAGCCTAAGAGATACTACTGAAGTCGCCCAAACTGTCAGTTCTGCCAGGAGAAGTCCCACCACTGTAACGTTTCCCCTTAGCCTTCCTTCTGCAAGACTCCTGAAAAGAAAACTCCGTCCCACCTACATCTTGGGCTTGATCACCACTGTCAGTGAGTGGCTGCTGTGCGTCAGGTTCCGAGCTCCCAAGAGGCCAGTGTGCTTATGAGGAAACCCGCAGGCTCTGAGCATCGGCCCAGCCCAGGGCAGGGTCTGCGGACAGAGGCATCGGTGAACGGCAGGCAGCAGGGAGCACTCAGGGCCCCATCTCCCTCGGCGTCGGCCAGGGGCAGGGGAAGCAGCAGCGCTCCAGGGACAGTACAGAGAGAAGCCAGCTGCCGGCACGGCGCCCTGCTCACTGCTGGGCCAAGAGCGCGCTCCTGTTTGCTTTCATCTTTTCCAGACGCTTCACCAAGTGGCCGTTGCTCACCTCCAGCTCCTCTGTTTTGTCCAGGGCCGAGCGGAGCTGCGAACAGGGAGGAGAGGCGGTGAGCCCGGGAACGCGCTTGCTCAGAGCGTGGCCACCAGACCCCAGTTCTACAGAGAAAGACAGTGACATCCCAGGCCCACGGGGATCTGGAACCACACACGGGGGTGGACTGAACTTAATTAAAAAGCAGCACAAGGCCCATGGTTCTGACTGTGTGAGTAACTAGGGCACGGGCTTCCTCTGAAACAAGACCTCAAACGCGGCACCCCCCTGCAGGTCCCGAGGGTCTCAGAAAACAGAAGGGGGAGCCGGGCACGGTGGCGCAGGCCTGTAATGCCAGCGGCTTGCGAGGCGGAGGCAGGAGGATCGCAAGTTCGAGACCAGAAGAAGTCTGCGTAATTTAGCGAGACCCTGTCTCAAAAAGTAAAGGGGGAAAAAAAAAAAGGTCTGGGCTGGGGGTGTAGCTCAGTGGTCCAGCACTTGCAGAGCATGCAGGTGCAAGGCCCTGGGTTCAACCCCCAGCACCACAAAAAATAAAAATAAAAAATAAATTAATTAAAGAAAAGAAAAGAGAATCGGGGCAGATGAGTGTGGGCCTGCCGGAGGAGGGGGTCCCCACAGCCTGGGGCAGCCAGAAACCCAAGCGTGACGGCCTGACACCACGCCCTGCCGTCCCATCAGGGAGCAGGGCAGGAAGCTGAACTGCAGAGGCCACGTGGGGAGCTGGGGCCATCAGAACACAGGCCCCAGCAGGTGGGACAGGAGAACATCCCCCACCCGCCTCACCAGCAAGGGCAGAGCAGGCCCTCTGGGCGGGACATTTGCCAAGCCAGCCCTGGGCATTCCCGCGGAAAGCATAGGCTCCTGAACACCGGGCACAGAGGGGAGAAAGGAGCTGACAACGAGCGCAGAAGCAATAAACGGAATGACACGACCAGCCCCGAGGCGGAGCGTGTGTCAGGGGTCTGGTACAGAAAGCAGCAAGTGGTGTCTGGAACGTTTAAAGGAATAAGGATTCCATTAACAATGGCTGCATCCCCGCAGGCAGACCTGTGGCGGACAGGTGCCGCGAGTATTGGCTGAATGACTAACTTTGCCTCATGTCCTCAGGAAGGTAAAACGTGTGCGATTTCCTGAGGAGGATCAGAAGCGCAACAGGTGGCCTGCAAGCTGCTTGCCCTCTCTGGACCCATGGGACGGTGCTGGCCTCCACCCTGCCTGTTCCTCCTGGGTTCTCCTCCCATGCTTGCCCTGTGTGATGAAAAGCCCACGGGAGCTGGGCGTGGTGGCACACGCCTGTAATCCCAGAGGCTTGGGAGGCGGAGCCAGGAGGATTGCAAGTTCGAGACCAGAGGAAGTCTATGTAACTTAGTGAGCCCCTGTCTCAGGAAATAAGGAAAAAATAAAAATAAAAGGGCTGGGGGTGCAGCTCAGTGGTGCAGCACTTGCAAAGCATGCAGGCGTGAGGCCCGGGGATCAACACCCAGTACCAAAAAAAAAAAAAGCTCATGGGCAGAACAGGCCTGCCTGCTCCTTTATCTTGCTAATGAGCTTGACGTGTATGGATAGTTGCACCAGTCGATGGCAGCCACGGTGCTGGCCCTCGGCCCCTACCTGGCTGTGTCACGGTCACCTTTGGTAAGACGCTAGCACTGGCGGGCAGAGGAGGCTGAGTGGGCAAAGAACAGCCCAGACATGGTCAACTGTCCCTCTCCTGCCCCAAGGAGAGAGACAGTCACTCCCCTTCTTTTCTTAGCATTGTTGTTGTTGTCAGTATCCGACTCAGTGACCCTCATAGGGTTTTCAATGGCTGACTGTTTCGGGATTGCCTTGGGAGTGGATTGTCAGGCCCTTCTCCCATTTTTGGGGTGCTGGGAATAGAACTCGGGACCTCAGAGACTGCAGCGCAGTGCTCTACCAACTGAGCTAAATCCCAGCCCTTTCTTAGCATAGCCTGGGAAGTTTACCTCTCTTTGGAGTTTCCGTTTTTCTGCCTTGAGTTCGTCTTCTATTTTTTCTGCATTCTCAGCGGCTGTTTTGTAGCGGGATACTTGGCTCTCTAACCTTATTACCTAAAAGGGAGGGAAGAGCCATGGGCATAAATCCATAGACCTGTTTTCTTTCTCCAAGTGCTTTGTTACCTTTGAGATCAAAGGGCGTGATCTAATAACGTGGGAGGACACCCCGTGGATAACCATGATGGGGCACTCTGGGTATTATTCAGGCTCTAGCCAGCCACGCTATCTGTTTGTATTTCCAAGCGACCCCATCCTGACACTGAAGGGGACTCTTGCTGTGGGGCCTCAGCCCACAGGGTGACCTTCTCTTTGCCTCCATGGACTGTCCTGCTGGAGAGAGGTCTGCCGAGGTTGGAATGAGGTGGACAGGACCTCAGCTGACCTCTCCTGGGGTGGCAGGGTGGGAGATGGGAAAGGACAGAGCGAGAGGAAAAGAAGGAGGCTTTGGACGGGATTCCCCGCCAGGTTCAGAGATCAGAGGCGGAGGTGAAGGCACTCGGCCAGCATAGGCTTCATCAGACACGGCCGCTTCTATGGGATGGTGCCATTTTGTGTTTCTGCAAAACTTCCAGAAAGTTCCAGCCATGTATACCCAGAGCCCAGGGGAGAGAGTGCGTCTCCTTTGGGTGGGCCACAGGCTGCCTAGGACCCCGCAGTCTAGACACCAAGGACACTGGCTTGGTGGCAGGGAAGGGTTGAATGCCTAGGGCAGAGGGACATCCCAGGGCGAACTATGTTTCACTAACTAAATTATTATTTTTTCTTTGTGGTACTAGGGGTTGATCCCAGGGCCTCGTGGTTGCATGCTTTGCAAGTGCTGGACCACTGAGCTGCACCCCTAGTCCTTTTTATTTTCTCTTTACTTTCTGAGACAGGGTCTCACTAAGTTACACAGACTGCCTCTGGTCTCGAACTTGCAATCCTCCTGCCTCCGCTTCCCAAGCCGCTGGGATTACAGGCGTGTGCCACCACGCCCAGCTACTAACTAAATTATTTTTAAAGAACAGAATTTTTTTAAACTCACAAACCGGATAAACATTAGCTATATTCTACAGCCAACCTCTATTTATAGAGGATTAGTATCATTACAAGAACCTAAATTCTAGTAACTATATTTCCTTCTTTGCTTGATCGCTCTGTAAGAAACTCCTTGAGAGACTTCCTGCCTTAATTGGTCCCCCTGGGATCTTTTTTGGTTCTAAAAAATCTCTGCTGCCTTTTGTCCCGAGCCTTTCGGGTGCTGTCTCTAGTGGTCCCCAGCTGGCTGAAGAAAGCCCACGTACGTTTTGTTCTAGAGCACTTATCTCTTGCTCAGACTTTGCCAGTTTAAATTTGAGGTCGCTGATCTGTCTGCTGGCATCCCCTAAAGGGCAAAAGAAAAGGAAATTTTGTTAAGCTCTCGGGCTTTGAAATGGTAAAACTATAGTTCCCGGGAGTGGAGCCCTCACTTTATCATTGTCTTGCAAATCTGGAAGGTTCTGGCCTGTGCTGCCACCACATTCCAGGGCCCAGGATCACAGAAGGCACCTGTCTGTCAGCCCAGGCTGGGATCATGCCTCTGCCCACTCTATGCCTATGGGCAGGTGACCTGGGGTGTGTGTGTGGGGGGGATAGTGGGGGAGGGGGTGAGAGGAGAGGGAGAGAAGAGAGGGAGAGAGAGAGAGAGAGAGACAGAGAGAGACAGAGAGAGACTAAGAGAGTGCGCTTGAACACACGCAGGTGCCTCGGAGGCAAGAAGACCCGGTGGTGTGGGGAAGGAGGACAGAGAATGGGCACAATTTTCTCTCTTTTAAGCTTGTCTCTGGGGCTGGGGTTTAGCTCAGTTGGTGGAGTGCCTCTCTGAGGACCCAGGTTCGATCCCCAACACCACAAAAACCAAAATAAAAACCCAGGAAGGACACGGCAGTCCACTCCCAAAGCAATCCTGAAACAGTCAGCCATTGAAAACCCTACGAGGGTCGCTATGAGTGGGACCTGACTCGATGGCACCTAACAACAAACTTACTTCCACTTTATCGACATCAAAAATGCTTCTCAGTTTCTCCCCTACATCAACAGATCCAATGCTGCTGTAGCCAGTGAAGGGACAGGCGCTTCCATCAGTGCCCTCTGGAGACGGACCTGGCAACCCACTCCCCAAAATCAATCTGCCATTGAAAACCCTATGAGCAGCCGAGAAGCACTGACGATAGAGTTTTGCCTGTTGTACATAGGGTTGCTATGAGTCGGATACCGACTGGATGGCACCTAACAACAACAACAAGCACACTTCAGGGAGGGCCTGTTCTGTTCCAGGGGCTCAGAGAGAAACACCCTTACTCTGCCTGCCTTGCTCCACCCACAAGGAAAGGCCTTTGCTATTTCACATTCAGGGTTTTTGGGGAACACCAGGCATTCTCTGCCAGAGAAGTTGAAAACTAGCTGGGCCTGGCGGCACACGCCTGCAATCCCAGTGGAGGCAGAAGATCTTTGAGTCCCAGGCCAGTCTGGGCTACACAGGGAGAACTTGTCAACAGGACCAGAAGATATAAAACAAAATAAAGTAAAAATGCGCATCTGCACAGGAATGGACATTTACTTTGTAGATCCATGACATGTACGTCTGTCCCGTTTTCCAAGACATCGCCTTCAGACCGCAGATTGTCTAGTTTGCCGTTCTTCTGTCTTCCCTCCAGCTGCCCTTTGAGTTTCTTAATCTGAAAACACCATCCATAAAATACATTAGCTTCTCTTTTCTTTTTTTTCTTTTTACTTTTTTTTTTCAGTACCGGGGGTTGAACCCGGGGCCTTGTGCTTGCATGCTCTGCAAGTGCTGGACCACTTAGCCCACTGTGTTTACTTTTTGAGACAGGGTCTCGCTAAATTACTCAGACTGCCTCTGGTCTCGAACTTGCGATCCTCCTGCCTCCACCTCTGGAGCTGCTGGGATTACAGGCGTGCGCCACAGTACCCGGCTAGTTTCTCTTTTCTAAAGGAGACAGGCAGCTAAGTTTAGAGCCTACCAGAAGGGAACTTGAAAGTAATGTGAAAACCCACACCCCACAGCACAGTGGGCGGTGGCCTTGTAGTTAGGTGGTGTGTGCAGGGTGCCAGAGACATGGATGGCGTGACTGGGCAGGAGAGAGAGCCACTGAAGGTTACAATCTGCCCTGTGCCCACCAGCCAGAGGGAAGCTTTCCCCTTTAATAAATACCAACCCAGATCGATCAATACATAAAGACCTTTTGCTGGGAATGTCTTCTCAGAAAGTAGTACATAGTACAATTAATGAGACAAGCATTAGTTTTACAATATTAAGCATGAACTGTATTTCCAATCCAGGTGCAGTGGCACATGCCTGTAGTCCCAGTGACTTAGCAGGCGGAGGCAGGAGGATTGCAAGTTCATGGCCAGAGGCAGACTACATAACTCAATGAGACCCTGATTCAAAATAAAAAAATTTACAAAGGGGCTGGAGGTGCAGCCCAGTGGCAGAGCACTTGTAAAGTATGTGCAAGACCCTGGTTTAACCCTTGTTGTTGTTGTTGTTAGGTGCCGTCGAGTCAGTATCCGACTCATAGCGACCCTCATAGGGTTTTCAATGGCTGAATGTTGCGGGATTGCCTCAGGAGTGGATTGCCATGTCCTTCTCCCATTTTTGCAGTGCTGGGAATCGAACCTGGGACCTCAGAGACTGCAGAGTGGCGCTCTACCAACTGAGCTAAATCCCAGCCCTGGTTTAACCCTTACGTACTGAAAAGAAAAATAAAAAAAAGTATTTCCAAGGTTGAAACTCCTCTGGGACTCCGGAGGAGACAGTACAGAATATACTTGAAATATTTACCTAAGAGTTAGCAAGCCAGTGTGTTCATGGCCTTTGCTTTATTCATAAGGGGTCACCAGGGGCCACTAAGAGCCTTCTGGGCACACGAGGTTTGGAATTAAGTCCCAAGCAAAACCACGTGCTTTCCCACAGAACCCAGTCAAGCTGCAGGTTTGCCTGGAGGTGTTTGCCAGCCTTCAAGGAGGTGGCCTCTGCACAGTCGTCCTCTTGGAGACAGAGAGAAGCACACTGCTGGAATGGCAGCAGGAGCCACCACCACAGGGTTTCCTGATGCTTAGTGTTCCGTCTCCCCTGCTTTTTGTGTTTTTGTGTTTTTATTTATTTATTTTTTTTCCGGTACTGGGGGTTGAACCCAGGGCCTCGCGCTTGCATGCTCTGCAAGTGCTGGACCACTGAGCTGCACCCCCGGCCCATTTTTTCAGTTTTTGAGACAGGGTCTCGCTAAGTTACGCAGACTGCCTCTGGTCTCGAACTTGCGATCCTCCCGCCTCCGCCTCCCAAGCCACTGGGATTACAGGCGTGCACCACCACGCCTGGCGAGTGTAAATGTTTTTGATAAGCTACACAAGGACACCTGCTGGAAAGGGGGGCTGATCACTGAGGGCCTAAAACTGACATGCACGGACAAGAATGGGTGAGAGAAGAGGTATAGGAGTGACTGAGTCATGTCCCTGGCTTGCACTGGTTAATCTCCGCCTACCTCAGCAATATTTATTTCACGTTAAGCAGCAATTCACGTGGTATGTGCCAAATTCAGCTCCATGGTTTTGAGTCTTTGAGACCTCCCCACTAAGTGTCACATGACTTTGTTGTTGTTGTTAGGTGCCATCGAGTCGGTATCCGACTCACAGCAACCCTATGTACAACAGGCGAAATACTATTGTCAGTGCTTCTCTGCTGTTCATAGGGTTTTCAATGGCAGCTTGATTTTTGGGAGTGGGTTGCCGAGTCCGTCTCCCATGCCTACAGCACCTGGTGTTCCCAGGCAGTCTCCCATCCAAGTTCTAACCAGGCCCAACCCTGCTTAGCTTCCGAGATCTGACCAGATCGGATGCCACAGGGCTACAGCTGCAGGCGTCATATGACTTAGGATGTTCTATTTGGACAAAATCATCAAGGCAACATGGCTGGTTGGCTTGATATTTTCAGGCATGATATTTAGGGGTTGCCTGAGTAAGCAAGAAATAAGGATGGGAGGAAGGTTCACGGTTTCAGGCGCCCCGTTGAATAACTTGTAAAATAATAAAAGCATCATTACCTGTTCCAACAAGCATTCCCGTTCATCAACGAGCCTTTTCAACCTAATATCTGCAGAAATCAGAAAGACATAGGTTCAGGTGGATCCGCGTAGCACACCGTGAAGGACGCCCGCCGAGGTTAGTGGAATGAGTGGGGAAGGGAGTTATGCACGTACCATGATGGATGAGGCCACAGACAGGATGGGGGAATGCATCCAGGGGTTGGTGCCAGCCTTCCTGCCATGCTTCTCACAGGACAGCCTCCGGCTCATGCAAACAGGCTAATCTTCTACTTAGGTTAGCATGCAAGAATGCTAGGCAGACCTCACTGCAACACAAGATCTCAGGCTTCATGGTTTAACATTGTTAGCAATGGTCAAACTGGAGGAGCACGATTTAAGAGCACAGTGCTTTCCTCACGTTTCCTTTCTGAGTTTACATCCCAGGCAGAGTTTTCTTTCTCATTTCTCTCATTAGACCACCCGTGTCCTAGTTTTGAATGCATGCTTAAGAATCCCTGTCTACTAACCTAGATATCAAAAGCTGTTACGCTTTAAAAATCCTATACAAAGGTCAGATCATAAT
>VMDO01017676.1:10460-28967 GCA_007922755.1 Pedetes capensis
ACCATAAAAAGACAAGTAAATGGTAGAGAAGTCTTTGATGGGGGGGTGGGATGGGGGGAAGTGCACAGGAGGGTAAGGGGGAACCTGTATGAATAAAGTACAACAAAATGCATATATGGAAATATCATAATGAAAAGCATGTCAGAATGAATCACATTAAGGTGTACATTAAAAATTTCCAATTAAAAAAAAAAGCTGTTACTCTTTTGAAGAAAAGCACAGTGATGCTTTGTGTTTCTGTAATTCCTCCTACCCCAGGCACGTAAGGATACATGTGCGTTGAGTCTGTAAATCCCCAGACCTCTCTCGGAGGCTGTCAAGTACAACAATCGTCAGATCCGCAGAGGGAACCGAGGCCCAGGGAGGGCTTGTTATTGTTAGGTGCTGTTGAATCGGTATCCGACTCATAGCGACCCTCATAGGGTTTTCAATGGCTGAGTGCTTCAGGATTGCCTTGGGAGTGGATTGCCAGGTCCTTCTCCCATTTTGCAGTGCTGGGAATCAAACTCGGGACCTCAGAGACTGCGGCGTGGCGCTCTACCAACTGAGTTAAATCCCAGCCCCCAGGGAGGGATTACACTAGTCTAAAGGCACAATCGGGGTGATGGCTGCCGAGGGGAGTGTGGGTACACCTTGCACACTTGGGGCGCAGGTGAGCACGGCTTCAGCAGCTTCCACACCATGAGCTTGTTAGGGCCCAGGGGCCCTTGGTGGGCTGTCCTTGCACCTTCCCTCTGCGGATGAGGCAGAGGCCCAGGGTGACTGGGTGACTTTCCTGTGGCCTGAGGCCCAGCCCCAGGGGAGCTCCTGACCATTGCTCTCCCTGGGTTTTCCAATCTAGACTCACACCTGGGCAAGGACTGGAATTCTGGCCTGGGGCTCTCATTCCCGAGGGCACACTGAACCCCTGCTGTAAATTCTTCAGAGATGAAAAAATGAACATTGATTCACCATGTGAAAAGAAAAAATGCATAGGAAATGCATGCGTCTTCATTTAAAAAATCAGCAACATTCTGGTCCAAGCTATGTGCTTTCTCTAATTTTTCTTTTCTTTTTTTTTTTTTTGGTGGTACTGGGGGTTGAACCCAGGGCCTCGCACCTGCATGCTCTGCAAGTGCTGGACCACTGAGCTGCACCCTCAGCCCATTTTTTTACTTTTTGAGGCAGGGTCTTGCTAAATTACGCAGACTGCCTCTGGTCTCGAACTTGTGATCCTCCTGCCTCCACCTCCGGAGCCGCTGGGATTACAGGTGTGGGCCACCGCACCCGGCTTCTCTAATTTTTCCACAGACCCTAAATTGT
This sequence comes from Pedetes capensis, assembly GCA_007922755.1. Taxonomy (NCBI): domain Eukaryota; kingdom Metazoa; phylum Chordata; class Mammalia; order Rodentia; family Pedetidae; genus Pedetes; species Pedetes capensis. The sequence goes on from VMDO01017676.1 coordinate 11,763, forward strand.
TATTTTGAAAGGGGCAATATAACAAAAGAGCAGAAACTTTTTTTTTTTTTTTTTTTTTTGTGGTACTGGGGTTTGAACCCAGGGCCTCGCACCTGCATACTCTGCAAGTGCTGGACCACTGAGCTGTACCCCCAGCCCATTTCTTTTAAATTTTTTGAGATAGGGTCTCCCTAATTTATGCAGACTGCCTTTGGTCTGGAACTTGCGATCCTCCTGCCTCTGTCTCCCAAGTCGCTGGGATCTAGGTGTGCGCTATGGTGCCCGGCTCGAGAGCAGACAATCTTAAGCATAACGTAAGATAAATTAATTTTAAGATCCTTTGGAGTTCCATTTCAATTTACATACAGACCAGTGACTTCTGTCAGATATTTCATTCTTTCCATAATCCGTCAAACACTGAATTTAAAAATATTTTTATGGTTATAAACCTGGCTCTTTTCATGTTATCATATATTTTATACTCCTACATACAAAAGCTACAGGCATCATAAGAGATACTGAATATACCAGAAAATAATCTTGAAGCTCATATATCTATTGTACAGTTTTATTATATTTCCCTTAGAAAACTTTAAATACCTTAGAAAGATAGTCAAAATAAATGTTAATATATAATATTAGTACTAGTAAAAAGAATAAAGCTAATCTAACAGTCTTACGGTGAGAATATGAAAAACAGAGGCAGGACTTTTAAGGAAGAGGAATTTTAAAGCAGAATTGCAGAAGAAAATAAATACTAAATAGCTTTAAAAAATGGTAAAAAGGAGCAAAATTATTTGATATGAAGAAAGCAGGAGTACTTCTTTCTCATAGTTTTAAAAATCAATTTGCTGGGTGTCAAACTTGCTGGGTGGATGGACAGTGGTATATCACTGATATATCCGTCTGTGATATGCTCATTTATGAAGATTGGAAAACCGAGCCAGGCATGGTGGCGCATGCCTGTAATCCCAGCAGCTCGGGAGGCGGAGGCAGGAGGATTGTAAATTCGAGACCAGAAGCAGTCTGCATAATTTAGTGAGACCCTGTCTCAAAAAGTCAAAAAAAAAAGGGGGGGGGAAGCTGGCGGTGCAGCTCAGTGGTCCAGCACTTGCAAAACCTGCAAGGGTGAGGCCCTGGGTTCAACTCCCAGTACCAGAAAAAGAAAAAAAAAAAGATTGAAAAACCTTCAATTCCTCTTTTTACTCAGTAAGTAGCATTGCTTGCTTATCACTGGTCTGTAACACCCGATGTATAAACATGCACAAACTATTGGTGTAAAGATAGCAATTGCAGTTTTTACAAATGAGGCATCAAAAAAGATGAGGTCATACTGTCCTGGAACTTAGGACTTTCTTTTACTCTCAGAAGCTAAAATTAGTTGGCTATTAAATGTACTTTCAGATCTGTCCTAGAGGAAGTGCAACTAGAATGCTCCTTGGAAGCGAGGAGGGCTAGATTGTATTTTATGTATTTTGGTCATGTTGTCAGGAGGGACCAATCCCTGGAGAAGGACATCATGTTTGGGAGAGTGGCAGGTCACTGAAAAAAGGAAGAAACTCAACTAGATGGATTGACACAGTGTCTGCAACAACGGGTGTAAACATAAATAAGATCATGTGCCTGGCACAGAATCGGGGAGTATTTTGTTCTGTTGTACACAGAGCCGCTATAAGGTGGACTCGACTCAACAGCACCTAACAACAACAACAACAACAATATTTTTAAAGGAGTACGTTATTTTTGAAATATGACTTTTAAGGCTAGGGGCAGTGGTTCATACCTGTAATCCCAGTGACCTGGGAGGCAGAGGAAGGAGGTTGGTGAGTTTGAGGCCAGAGGCAGCCTGTGTAACTTACTGAGATCATGCTTCAAAAATAAAAAATAAAAAATGTGCCGGGGCTACAGAATACTTGCAAAGTATGTGCAAAGCCCTGAGTTCAACCCGTAAGGACCACAATAAATAAATACATAAATAAAATAAAGTAAAATGTTGTTGTTGTTAGGTCCGTCGAACTGTGTCTGAGGTATAGCGACCCTCAGAGTTTTCAATGGCTGGTTGTTTTGGGATTGCTTCGGGAGTGGATTGCCACGTGCTTCTCCCACAAAATAAAACACAGTTTATGTATATTAGATTCCAGCAAACTTTCTGGTATGCAGTTTAAAGACCCATGAACTGGGAAGCAGAGATAAGATCTTCTAGAAAATTCCACAAGTAGCCAAATGAGTGCTGGGTTTCTCCAAGCCCCTGGACCCCTTGGTCATTCTTGTGGCCTGTATTCTTAGCTCTGGCCCAGTGCAGCTCAAGGTCAACCAACAGCCCCCTGATAGTCAGAAAGCCCAGGGCTGGTCCTCCCCACGGCAATAAAGGCAGGCTTCACCCGCCTTCAGAAAGCAGTGAGGTGCGCCCGGGTTAAGCGGCTTGCTTCTGACCATACGTTTGCAAGGTGTCATTCTGAATTCTGAGGGTGAATGTCAGTCACTCGCCCGAGGTCCCCCTCCCACTGCCCAGGAGATGGCCTGCCCCTCCGTATGTGAGAACTCGGTGAGGCAGCCACAGGCTGCAGAAATGCACTGCCTGCCCCCTCCCCTCATGTTCCTTGTCTGACATGCAGGAGGGTGGCCCCCCTCACAAGGTGGCTGCAAGAGGCTTCTCTCCCCTGCTCACAGGGCCCAGGGGGTCTGTACAGGGAGAGCGTTTCTCCAATCAGCCTCCAGCCACCTTGTTTCCAAAAGCATGTCAGAGGGGAGCAGAAGGCAGGGAGGGAGGGAAAGGCCTCGCCCCTGGCAGACAGTGTCCCCATATGCTCACCTCACGGAACAAGCACGTGCTCTGAACAGCATCATGTTAGAAAACTGCCTTCAGGGCCAGGACACTCCCTGGGTGCAGAGGCCCAGGAGCCTGCTTGCTGGGTGTGGGCCCCAACAGGTGGAACACAGGAACCTCAAGCCCTCCATCCCCGCCTTGACCCCCGAGGTCGCCTTCCAGGCCCTAGTGAGAGTGGAAACTGCACTGTGCAGGTCCCCAGGTCTTCCGCCAATAGACAGACTGAGAAAGGTGAGCACTGAGCATCTGATTCCTACAAACTCCCAGAACACTTCAGTGCTTGCTGCCTAGAAGCTAACCCCCTGCTATCCTCCCGGCTCGCCACACACACCCACAATTCCACTTCTGACGGAAGACTCATGTTTACCTATGGAAGCTATGTTCTGGTTTGGGGCTGAAAAATGGTCAAGCTTTTGGACTTAGGATGAGGGCAATGAACCTTTTTCTCTATTATGTCTCCACGGTCCAGGTTCCCCTGGGGATGTGGTTAACAGGTAACCTTCAATGCTTTCCAAAACGGGTTTGCGCCTTTTGACACTGACATTTTTCTAAACAGCCTCATGGATTTCCACGCCTTCTTACACGGAGCGTACTTGAGTCAACCAGGTCTTGATAACTTACAGACTTCCCTGGGCCAGTCGGTTACTGTGCTGCCTGATGATGTCCTCACATGCAGAGCAGAGTGGCTGAAGCCGGGCGTGGTGGTGCACGCCTGTCATCCCAGCGGCTTTGGAGGCGGAGGGAGGAGGATCACAAGTTCGAGACCAGAGGCAGACTGCGTCACTTAGCGAGACGCTGTCTCAAATAGTAAATAATTGGCTGGGGGTGCAGCTCAGTGATCCAGCACTGGCAGAGCATGCAAGGGCGAGGCCCTGGTTCAACCCCCAGTACCAAAAGAAAAAAACAAAAAACAAAAAACAAAAACAGAGCAAAGTGGCTGATGTTCACATCGAAGGCCCTGAGAGGACCAGGGAATGGACTCCTGCTCAGGGGACTTTTTGTGTGTGTATGTGCTCACTCCTGGTACTCAGCTGTGTGCTCCACGCCAGATAGGGGGGTCCCTTCTGCTTGTTCACTGGGACAGTGCTTTCCAGTACAAAAAGCGATCAAAGATTCTTGTTATAACTGGCCACCATGGTGCATGCCTGTCATCCCAGCTACTCGGGAGGCTGTGGCAGGAGGATCATGAGTTCGAGGCCAGAGGCAGCCTGCATAATGTGGTGAGACCCTGCCCCAAAATAAAAAATAAAAAAGTGGTTAGGAGTGTGGCTACGTGGTAGAGCACTTGCCTAGGCCCTGGGTTTAACCCTCAGTACTGGGGGAAAAAAACAAAGCTTATTCATTAAGAGAACGATTAACGAATAATTACGATGCGGGTGGCTGAGCCAAAGGGTGCCTGACGTCGTGCTGGATTGTGTAATGTTAAGTGCGCTACGGAAGAACACTGGAAGAAAATGGAAGAACTTAAAATGGTTCCACGGGGTCACCACTTGGTGACCTGGCCAGTGAATCGCTTCCCAGAGGCCTCTGGAAGTCAGGAGGAGAGCAGATTCCCAGTGTGCGCTGCAGTGTGGACATGGCGTGGCTGAAGTCAGAGCCATCGGTCATGGCTCTTTGCGGCTCCGAGGGCCCTGGCTGGGGGTCTCCAGCAAGCCCCCTTCTCCGCGTGCCCGGCTCAGGAGAAGATTTTGGATCCCCTCCATCGTCATCTTCAGGACACACGTACGGCCACAGGCCGCGTGTCCTCACCCCTCCTCCATGCTCCCCAGGCTTCTCTGAGCACTGGCATGTTTAAAGGGGGCACCAGAATGGAGACCCTCCTCAGCTGGGGCCCGCCTGGGAGGTCCACGGAGCCTAGGAGATGGTATGAGGGCCACCATCTCAGCCTCCCCAGCCGCCAGGACCAGTGAATTTATTACTGACAAAGGATTTAGCAGCAAGCTTTCTAGAACTCCCCCAGGAGCTCACGGCCAGGAGCGGCTGTGACTTCAGCGACCACTGTGAGACACGCAGCCAGGGTCAGAGGAGCCCAAAGACCAGAACCACAGGCTCGTAAATTTATAAAACACTTTTATTTCAGTTACAGAACACTTAGGTTTGACTCAAATGCAACTGAGGTTTTGGTCTTTTTGCACTCAGTTACGTCCTGTATCAGCAGTACAAACTCACAGGAGCTCATAAAGTGGCAACGGCGTTCACAACGTACAGTCCCTCGTGATTTTATATTTTACGATTACTTTTTTACTCAACTCTACCATTATTTTTTAAATGCTTCCTTCTGTGGAAAATATATATTTCCCTCAAGAACAGTAAGACTTTCCAATAAGAATATACTGAGCAACAACATATAAAAATATTTATACCAAAATATCGAAAGTGATTCAACTCTTTAAAACAGCCTATGGTAGTCTGACGAGTAACCTTTGGTATTGTTCTGAATAACGATTAGACATTTCAACAGAAAGAGAAATAACTTTAAGGGTAAAAAATTTTAATAACTGCCCCTCCTAAATCCTGTAGTAGGGAATGCAATTTCAACATGTCAGTCCCCCGTCCCTCAAAAAAATCTTTGCGTAAAATGAATTTGCTATATCATCAACATGAAAGGGAGTCAAAATCTTTTTCTTTTTTTTCTTTTTTTTGCGATACTGGGGGTTGAACCCAGGGCCTCGTGCCTGCATGCTTTGCAAGTGCTGGACCACTGAGCTGTACCCCCAGCCCATTTTTTTACTTTTTGAGACAGGGTCTTGCTAAATTACTCAGACTGGTCTGGAACTTGTGATCCTCCTGCCTCTGCCTCCCAAGCTGCTGGGATTACAGGCGTGTGCCACTGCGCCCGGCTTCAAAATCTTCTATAAAATAAATTCAGGCATCTTTGGCAATGACATCCAATAGCATTGGTGTGAAATAAAACACTTGTATGAGGTAAAGACAAATAAGATCTACCTAGTGCTTTCAGGTAATTATCTGTCATCCCTAAAAAGAATAGTTATTGCCCTAAGGTACAAATCTTATCTCTCAGTGACCTACATGCTATTTAGCCATTTATCTCCTTTCAGAAAGATACCATAAGGTTATAACGCACACATTAAAATCAAATATGAAAGTACATATATTTGAATGAGACATATTAATTCAAATATTACTCCTAATGCAAAACTCTAGAACGCTATTTGGTCATTTCAGTCAGATGCTGATACAGTTGGTCAAGAATATCCACGTCCATAGTGGCCTAAGGCAGATGTCAAATATTTTTCCTTTAGGCTGGAATAAGGATAGGATAGGCAGGCACTATCATTTGATACTATTGGAATGCTCTCAATCAGAACTTAAACTGAAGACACAGGTGTCCTTTCTCGTCTGGGTGCTAACCTCAATGATTAAATAGGAATGGACAGGTAACAGTTTATAACTTAAAGCAGCAGACAGCTTGGTGTGCGACTGTGGCACAGTACATCCACAGCAATTTAGGACATTCTAGGAACATCACCCGCTTGCGTTAAGGCGAGAGTCTCTTATAACCGAACTTACTGTGCCACGTGCCCGGTCCCTCTCTGAAACTCCGCCTTGTGCCGGGCCTGCCTTCTGCGGCCGCCTGACTTAAGACATGGTACAGTCTTCTTTGCTCCTGCCCTTCTCATTTCCTGCTCTCGCGTGTCCTTCGCCTTCCGAGCTGACGTCCCCCAACTCCCCTGCCCGTGCTGACAGGTCATCGTTTTCTAGCCTGATGCCGTCTAACGCTCTCTTGGAGGTCTGACCTGGCTGATCGGACAGCCCTGCACCTTCCGCCTCAGAGGTGTCACTGATGTCCTCTGAGGGACTTTTATTTTCAGGCAAGGAGCTACGGTTCCCTTCTTCGCTCTCGGAGTCTAGAGGACTGCTGGGGGCGACACCATCCGCGTGACCCTTCGGAAGATGGTCCTCTAGCTCATGTTCCCCTAGCCCTCTATCGCTAGCGCCAGCGCCTGCCTGAACTGCACCCTCTTCAGAGGTTGGTGTGTCTCCCTCGGCTGCCCCTTTCGCTCCCTGCGTTTCTGAGTCACTGTCCTTCTGGTCCAGGTTTCCATCCACCTCGCCTTGAGGGTTTTCTGGACAATCAGCAGACTCGCTGCTTCCTGCTACGCCTTTCTGTTCTGGGTTTTTGGTCACTTCATGTTGCTCTTCTGCCGCCTGGTCTCCGTCAGCTGACTGCCCCTGCCCTTCTTCCTCAACTCCCCCTGAATCTGTGTTCTGACAGGTCAGTTCTTTCTTAACATCTCTGCGGGTCTCTGCAGCGGCTGGCGATTTCTTCTTCTTGTTTTTCTTCTTCTTGTTCTTCGCCTTCTTCGGTGAAGAGTCCAGCCCCTCTGCCTGCCGGTCCTTGTCCTCATCGGCCTCGTTCCCCGTGAGCGCCGCACTGTCAGCGGCAGCCCTCCTTGGCTCTGTAGCTTCCTGACGTCTGCTCTCGGCTGCTGGGGCACCAGGGATGGACGGGTCCCCCTCCTCCTCTGTGCTCCTCGCAGGGGCCTCCTGGGGCTCAGCTGCCTTCGGGGTGGGCAGCTGTCTCCCTAAGCTCTGCCCTGGGCTGGCACCCAGCTCACTGCCTGCACACGTTCCTTCCTGACTTACCGTGTCATCGCTAGGCTCTGGAGGACCTGAGGCCACCGTGCCCACTTGCTCCCCAACTATGGTCCCCTCCACCTCTACTAGATTCTCTGTGTGGTCCCTACCTGGCCCCCCAGAGTCTGTCTTGTTCACCTTTTCAACTTCAGGTATTGGCCCAGGAGCAGACTCCTGCCGTGCTTTGGGGCTGACCTCTTCCACGTCTGCCTTCAAATCCTCCTGTTTTTCTTCTTCCTCACTTCCTACGGGGTTTTCGCTCTGGCGTTTGATATCCAGGACATGACAACCGTCCTGCGCATGCCTGGGACCTGGCACGTCACTGACTAAATCTCCCAGACTGCTGGGCTGCTCAGGGGGCGCTCCCGTCCCACCGTCTGGCGTGTCTGTGACCTCCTCTGACCCGACCTGCTCCTCACACTCAGGATTCGCTCCCGGTCCTGGGGGTCCTGGGGGTGGGGCACTGTCTTCGGAGTGTTTCTGGTTCTCGGCGGGCTCGCCAGCATGGGAGACCTCTATATCCTCTTTGGGCTGTTCTTGCTCAGTATTCTGCAAGATTTCTCTTTTCCCCACATTCTCCACCATTTCATTTTTCACCTCCACTTCATTGGCTCTCCCTAAAAGACCATTGAGAGAATTGAAGGGACCCCGTGATGCAACAATGGCCACTGAAAAATACATTAAAATGTAAACACATGTTCTAATTCCCACCGGCCCTGGGAGAGAGAGAGTCATCAAAGAATGACCCGAAACAGAAGCCTTTGCCAGTTCTGTGCGGCAAAGCAGCAATGGCATTAGCACGTTTTGGGTCGGTGAAGGCCACTGCCATCGCCTCTAAGGCAAGAGTGGAGGCAAGTTTGTCACGGGTGTAGTGGCCACACCTGTCATCCCAGCGACTCTGGGAGGCAGAGGTGGGAGGAGCGGGGGTTCGAGGCCAGAGGAAGCCTGCACAGCTCAGCAAGACCCTGTCTCAAGATGAAAAAATAAAACATTGGCTGGGGTGCAGCCCAGTGGCAGAACACTTGCAAAGCATGTGTGAGGCCCTGGGTTCGAGCCCACGGTGCAGTGAAAAAAACAATGTGGATGCTAGTACCTTCTCACGTGAACTCAGTTTTAAAAGGTGGAATCAAGCTTTAACAAATAGAAAGAGCTCTGGATCAGGCAGGCAACCAGTCTAAAATGTCAGGATTCAGGATGGACTTCCGGTCCCTGTTCCCCCTTCTTGTCTCCAGATTTATATCTTGACCACTGACACAGTTTCAGCTGCCCAACTGCACTGCCTGGCACACAGCCCTACCAGTGGCTTTCGGTTTTTTGTTTTTGTTGTTTACAAGAGCATTCAGTTCACTTTCAGAAACTCAGCCTGAAGGAAGATACTTTTGAAGGAGCTCCTGTAAGGTAAAAAGAAATCTAGGTTCTGCCACCCTAGTACTGTCTTCCTACGAAAGCATCCTGTGTCTGCCCTCAATACCTTGGTTCGGTCTCCAAGGAGGAAGGGAGAGAGCCCCGCAGGAGGCAGCACTGCAGAGCAACGGGACCACTGAAGTCAATAGTTAGTCATCAGTTAAAAAGCCTGTCACTGTTTTGGAATGGACGGTTATTGTGGGGATTCTCAAAAGCAAAACAGACATAAAACCCAGCCTACTGGATGCCGTGCTACTGGAAACAAAAAGCCTGACACTCAGATAACACCATAGTTTCCACGGCAGGATCTCTGACCCCAGAAAAACCGGAACTATCAGGACTTGTAATTAGAAATTTTTGACTTTAACCTTCAAAAATTTCTACCACTGCATACGTTTGATGATGTGCATTTTATAATAATCAAGTAGAATGTATACTTAAATTAAAAAGAAATACAAATATCAAGAGGCTCCCACAATTCTTTCCTGATGGGAGCTGTGATAAAACATAACCTTTGGATACCACTCAAAAACTGACATTTCAGGTTCTTAATGCATTTTCCAATGGTTACCAAAGACCTGCAAAGTATACATTTAAACAAGAGCCGCATGATCAAATCCGTAGGTGCTCAAGCACCTCTTGTAAAGGCATGATGAAAATTACTAATTTATCTTTTTGTTTTGACAGCTTTTGCACATTAACAAGAGCTGTGTTCCTTTAGCGATCATAAAGATAATGACAGCAGGGCGCGGTGGCGCACGCTTGTAATCCCAGCAGCTCGGGAGGCAGAGGCAGGAGGATCATAAGTTCGAGACCAGAGGCAGTCTGCGTAACTTAGAGAGACCCTGTTACAAAAAGTAAAAAAAAAATGGGCTGAGGGTGCAGCTCAATGGTCCAGCACTTGCAGAGCATGCAAGCGCGAGGCCCTGGGTTCAACCGCTAGTACCATTAAAAAAAAAAAAAAAAAAAAGATAATGAAGCACTTCCCTGAGAAGCCGGGGTCTACACGTTTCTACAATTTCATAAATAAAAAGAAGCAAGAAGCCTCTAACTCCAAATCAAAACTCACAGACTCTGGCCTTGTTACAGCCTCCTTGTAAAAAGCTGGAATACAACTAGCCGTAGGACAGACAAGGCCTTTGGTAAGGACCATAGGCCAAAATCAGTCAGTTATCCCAAGGCCAAGCATGATGACCAGTACCAATCGGTGATCTTTGCAGATGACTGAAATTTTTGTAAAATATTCCTATGTATGATCTGTTGGATTCCTCAATTTTATACTTTTGCAAAACCAAAAATGAGGCCGACAGAGGCGGCCCGCCCCTGACCAAGGCAGGCATGTCTGGACTCCTGCGGGCAGGCCCCTCTACAACCCTGACCACCTTCACTGCCAAGGCTGCTTGTCCCCTCCCCCCCCCCGGGGGGTCAGCAGCTTCAGAACTGCAACCACGACATAAGCATCCCCGGGTTATGCGCAGGTCCCTCCATGGCACCCAGGGTGCTCGGGGCTGGTCAGCTAACCCACCGCACAGCCTCCACTACTCTGAGTTTTTCACGGTTCTGCAGCACAGTGACTTAGGAGGTGTGCTCAGCCCGCATCTGAAGAACACCAAACAGCACTCTCAACACCGCCACTCGACTTTGAGACTACTCCCTTCTGCTCGCCGTCTTGCTCGGTGGCTATGAGAAGCAAAACTAACGTGCGCCTGAGCCGTCGGTGGTAAGCACCACGCAGAGACGCACACCAACAGCGCGCGTGGGCACGAGCACTGTTTGGCAGGGAAGTTACGATGAGGTGACAGGAGAACTGGCATGCCGCGTGACTGTTAATCAACCAGTGATGGATGCTCTCATTCTGACGGTGCATGGGAGGTGACTCAAGGTGGACCAAAAGATTAAAGGATCCAAAGGAAAGCAAACACTCACCTAGGGTCCCGTCCCCGGTGGACTTGAGGGCATTGAACTCCTCTTTTGCCATCTTGGTTGGGCCTTGGTGGCCAACGTTATTTAATGCATCTGAAGTCTCTCCATTGGTAGCTGCTTCTGAATTTAGGATTATTCCATGTTTCTGGGAACAAAAACAGGCTCATTATAATACTCAGTGACATCAGGTCGGACTCTATTTTGTTGTTGTTGTTAGGTGCCGTCGAGTCAGTATCCGACTCATAGCGACCCTCATAGGGTTGTCAATGGCTGACTGTTTCAGGATTGTCTTAGGAGTGGATTGCCAGGCCCTTCTCCCATTTTTGTGGTGCTGGGAATTGAACTCGGGATCTCAGAGACTGCAGTGCAGCGCTCTACCAACTGAGCTAAATCCCAGCCCTCTATCTTGTTAACACTTATAAAAAAGGAAGTTATTTCTCCTGAGGGAGAGGATAACTCCACACACACCAGGACATGCCCAGGTATCACACTGATAAACATTCTGTCAACGCCCACAGATCTGCAGACACTTCCTCTTTTTTTTTTTTTTGGTACTGGGGGTTGAACCCAGGGCCTCACGCCTGCATGCTCTGCAAGTGTTGGACCACTGAGCTGCACCCCATTGCAGCCCATTTTTTTACTTTTTGAGATAGGGTCTCGCTAAGTGACGCAGACTGCCTCTGGTCTCGAACTTGCGATCCTCCTGCCTCCGCCTCCCAAGCAGCTGGGATGACAGGCGTGCACCACTGTGCCCAGCTTGCTTCCTCCTTATTTGTCCCAATCTATGACCTAATTTTCTGGTGACAAGATACTTTCAACAGGCTTTCTTTAAACTAGGGGTGACGGCTGTGGGCTGTCACAAGGGGAGCGTCAGGCAAATCCCTGTGAAGGAACCGTTAGCCAGTGACAAGCAACCAGCGCCAGCACCCACACAGTCACAGGTCACCAGGACACGTGCGTCTCACCTGGTTACTTTTTTAAAAACTGAACTTTGGCTGCGTACCTTTAATTCCTCTTTGAGCTTGACTACTTCTTCTCTAAGATCATCTCGTTCGCTCCTTACGGAATCAAAGAACTCTTTCTGCCTCTCTAACGCCTGAGCGCAGCGGAGCAGAGAGAAGGGAGAGGGCAGAGAGGAGCAGGTTACTGAAGGGGCGGGCCAAGGAGGAGGCTCTACCCTCCCAAACGCTAATGGAATTAAGACGGGGAAAGCCGCTTCTTAGGGATGCAAAAACGCAAGGCAGGCAGTGAGCAGCATTTCCGCTGGACACTCCAGGAAATGCTACTGGCCACACTCCCCGCGATTCATAATGCACTCACGTAAGTGAGGGATAGACAACAAGAAGGAATGCGAAAGGACCCCCATTTTTCTAAGTTTAGAACATTTTTATACACTGACTATGGCCACTTGTTGTCACAGATAAAGTAGTCTGAAAGAGTGGTGAGGACACGTGCGGACACGTGCGTTCACTGTTAGCCAAATATGGGTCAGCTTGTCAAAGGGGAACCGTGGTGGCTTCCCACTGTGAACATGTCTACCACGTGGTCCAACTCTGCTGGAGTTTTTATTTTTTTTATTTTTATTTTTTGGTGGTACTTGGGGGTTGAAGCCAGGGCCTTAGGCATATTTTGCAAATGTTCTACTATTGGGCTGCACTTCCCGCCCCGCCCCCCCTTTTTGCAGTATTGGGAGTTGAACCCAGGGTCTTGCACTTACATGTTTTGCAAGTGTTATACCACTGAGCTGCCTCCCCAGTCTGTTTTTTTTTTTTTTTTACTTTTTGAGACAAAGTCTCACTAAATTACACAGACTGCCTCTACTCTCAAACTTGTGATCCTCTTGCCTCTGCCTCCCAAGTCACTGGGATTAACAGGCGTGCGCCACCACGCGCAGCCTCAGTTTTTACTTTATATTTTGAGTCAGGGTCTTGCTAAGTTATGCAGGCTGCCTCTGGCCTCGACCCCATGGTCCTCTTTCCTCTGCCTCTCGAGTTGCTGGGACTACAGGTATAAGCCACCATGCCCTGCTCACTGCAGTCGTTATCAGGGCTCTGTTGCGTGAGTTACTATGTTTTGGGAATCATTTGTCACTATGAATCAGCAGTGACTTGGTAGGGTCTCTTTCTTTCTATTTGACACTCCTGAATGTGGATGATTTGTCTACTCTCTGCTTGAGGAAGGAGAGGGGAATGAGGGTGCCACCCCTGGAGCGATTTCAAGGGGGGATATGTGGGCATAGCCTCTGCCACTCACAGCTTCCTTAAACTCCCCCGGGAAAAAATAATCCAGGCGCCATCAAGGCAGGGAACTGTGAGGAGCTTGACCTTCCACACACAGCGGGGCAGAGCCCTCCTCACTGGACGTGTACACTGTACCCGGGGTTCTCATTGTGTAGCCAGGGAGAGGGGGTCAATCCCACCTTCCCAGTCATTATCAATTCGGCTAAGTGGGCATAGTCACTGTATTATTAGCTTCGTGTCTTGTGTCACATGGGGGTGGCATGCATACCCAGATCAGCATTTTTCCAAAGCAAAGGTTCTGTAAGAACTGCCTTTGCTAAGCGGCTTGCCCCTCTGAATAGATCTGCAGAGCCTGGAGAAGCCTACCCCTATCTTTTTGTCTTTCCACTCTATTGTTTCCTGGAGATCAGAAATTTCCCTGATATAGCTTGCTTGTTTCTGCTGTAGCTGTCGGATTTCCTGAGGGAAGGAACAGATAGAAAGAAAGCAGAAACAGGGTTAAGCAGAAAACAACGCCCAGTGCCAGAGGATGCGAGAGACGAGATGGAGAGAAGGCGGCAAGCATCGTTTTGCCTCGCCGGCCCCGAGTCTGGTGACATTCTAGAATCTTCCCCCTTGTCCTGCTCTCAGACCTAGGGAGTTCAGGAAGGAAACCTGCTTGGGTGAAACCCTTCCCTCCAAGGCCACAGTAAGAGGACTGACCACGTCAGAAACTCGCCTCAGCCACCACGCTGTGGCTTCTGCCTTGACTTGTCCCTTGTGGTCCCATCAGACCCACATTGAAGGTCACTGCCCCTCTCAGGGTATTTAGCAACATCTGCAAAATCCTTTCATCAAGTAAAGAGCACATCCATCGTTTCCAGGGGTTACGATGTAGACTGTTTGGGGGGCCATCAGTGTGCCTATCACATCTCACGCCACACACACAAGGCCACTGAGAAGAAAGCACCTTCCACCAACAAGAGGACCTTTCCCTTATGCAGGGCGTGTGGGGCTACCCGAACACTGCATTTTAGGTAAGGGTGACTTTAGTAACCACCATGTTGAAGCTCTGACCTCTAAGGTGCCTGGCGATAACGCCTTTCGGAAGTAATTAAGGTTGGATGAGGTCATAAGGCTGGGGCCCCGAATAGACAAGACCGGCATCCTCATAAAAAGCTTGCTCTCTTTCTGCCACACAGACACAGCAAGGTGACCTTCTGTGGGCCAGGCAGGGGCCTCCCCAGAACCTGGCCTTTCCCAGGGACTTCCAGTTTCCAGAACCGTGAGGACATAAACTTCTGTTGCTGAAGTCCCCCAGTCTACGGGTATTTTGTAATGGCAGCCTGAGGTCAGACAGTAACTGCCCAGCGAAAGGCTCCCGGGTCCCAAAGGAAGAAGGAAGGAAGGAAGGAAGGGACCTACCTCCAGCATTTCCTCCCTCTGCCGCAGGGCCTCCTTCACCTCGGCAAACTGGAACTGCAGGACGCTGTGGGCGTGCTTTTCCCGCTCGTACTCCTGCGGGGGAGGAGACAGGTGCTGGGCTGTGGTGGACCCCACTTCTCTCATTCTGGTCCTCCGTCTCATGAACCGCATTCCCCTCGGGCCAGCTAACCTGTCACCACGTCAGCGCCACTTCCAGGGCACACGGCAGCACAACCCCCCGACGCCGGCCTGGTGGAAGAGCTCCCTAGATTCCTGCAGGATTAACCTGGGGAGGGGGCGCAGTGAACAAGGGTTTCCTGATTTCTCCGGCTAAGCCAAGGCCCAGGCAGGTCCCTCCTCAGGGTGTCCGCTGTGGCCCCCACAGCGGTACAGAGAGCCTGGACGAGGCACCCCCGGTCTGAACTACTGCAAGCCTCCCTCTCTGGGCTGAGGAGGAGACCCCGAAGGACAACCTTGGCGAGCATCTCCGATTCATAGGGGTGGCTGGCTCTACTCCACGGCTCTCACTCAAGGGACAAAGTAGAGAAGGTGGGGAAAGCACGTGCAGAGCCTGCAGCCCGGAGCTGCTCCCGGAGGCCAGCTCTGCCTCTGCGAGGCTCCCTCCAGGTAGCCGACCCCAGGGCTTTCTGTTTTACTGCTCAGCCACAGCAGCACAATATGAGGGTGTGGGACCCGTGGACTTCGCTGTCTGTGTGGGGACAACAAAGGACCCCTCCCTGGACCTAGCGGGTGGGCCCTCTGAGAGGGACTTCGACTTTGGCTTCTGTCCACTGTCTTTAGCCTGGGGTAGCTGACTCCCTCCACGCCATGAGGGGGGCCGTCCTGGTGGCCTGACGTCGGAGCCCATCCTAGTGCCACCCAGCTCCTCCGGAGTTAAGCTTGGCTCTTCATCCACTTAACCAGGCCCAAAGCATGGTGTTGTTGTTGTTGTTAGGTGCCGTCAAGTCGGTATCCGACTCATAGCGACCCTCGTAGGGTTTTCAATGGCTGACTGTTTCGGGATTGCCTTGGGAGTGGGTTGCCAGGTCCTTCTTCCATTTTTGCGGTGCTGGGAATTGAACTCGGGACCTCAGAGACTGCAGCGTAGCGCTCTACCCACTGAGCTAAATCCCAGCCCCATGGTGTTCTAAGAGCAGCTAAAATGCACCTTGGTGCCTGGCCATTGTGTGGGGCCCACAGCATGCTCTCTGGTGTCCACTGCCCCGGCCTTGGGCTTCATGAAAAGCCTCCCCCACCCACCCCTGCCCAGAGCTACAGCTCAGCTGTCAGGAACTGCATGAGTCAAAGACCCCATTAGCTTCTCACTCAACTCTGCAGCGAAGAGGGAGGACAGAGCTGTTAATGCAGGCTTGGGGTTAGCCCTTGAGGTGCGAGGGTGCAGTCATTTATAAAAGTGACACACACATTAACTTCTGTTTACCTCAGAATGTCTGAAGAATCGGACAGTATTCTAATGCCTAATAACATGAAGAGCAAGTACTTTTTTTTTTTTTTTTTTTTTTTTGGCAGTACTGGGGGGTCGAACCCAGGGCCTCACCCTTCCATGCTCTGCAAGTGCTGGACCACTAAGCAGCACCCCCAGTCCATTTTTTTGTTTGTTTTGTTTTACTTTTTGAGACAGGGTCTCACTAAGTTACACAGACTGCCTCTGGTCTTGAACTTGCAATCCTCTTGCCTCCACCTCCCAAGCTGCTGGGATTATAGGTGTGCGCCACCGTGCCTGGCTCAGAGCAAGTACTTCTTGTTCTCTATCTCCCATAGCGCCCCTAAGCTCAGCTCCCCTCAATCAGCCCACTGTCAGTAACTTCAAGAAAGTCTCACGCTGATCTCCTAAAATAACAATAAATGAATTCCAGTGGTCCTTAACAAAGACTCCCATAAGACCATGCCTTTCTTTGAACCTAAAGCTATTAATTCTTAAATGGAGTAACTGTGCCTTTTCCCAACCAGTAGAAAATAAGTGAATATCATTTCCTTAAAATCTTTGATATTTGTAACTATTTCACCAGGGAGTTGAGCTCAAATAAAAATCAGGAAATGCATGTTAGCAGGAAATCTTGAAGCACCTAATTGTGCCTTCTCCAAGCATGCCAGTTCTTCCACAGGCATGTTGTTCCGTGGTTACAATGTTATCACCCATGCAAAACACTAACGCTCTCCTAGGAAAACTGTCTGCAGTTTACATGTTGAAACTACGCCTATACTATTTTAAGCCACCTAGCAAAGAGCATGGTGTTCCCCTTATTTGCAGAGTTTAGCTTGCCTAGACAAGTGGAGAAGCATTGTTTAAAACATAAATATAAAAATACATAATATAAGCCGGGCGTGGTGGTGCACGCCTGTCATCCCAGAGGCTCGGGAGGCGGAGGCAGGAGGATCGCAAGTTCGAGACCACAGGCAATCTGTGCAATTTAGTGAGGCCCTGTCTCAAAAAAAAAAAAGTAAGAAAATGGGCTGAGGGTGCAGCTCAATGTACAGCGCTTGCAGAGCACGCAAGCGCGAGGCCCTGGGTTCAACCCCCAGTACCGCAAAAAAATAAAAAACAAAAAAACCAAAAACCAAAAACCAAAAAAAAAAAACAAACAAAAACCCATAATATATAACTACACGCACACACACAAATACGTATGGTATATGGTGTGTGCACATGCGTACACGCACGCGCGCGTCCCCCTGCTGCCACCCCTGACCACAGCACAGCTTACTCTGTTCTTCTCCTCACACTGCCGCCGGGACTCGGCCAGCTGCTCCTCGAGCTCCAGCAGCATGTCTTTCAGGGTGTCAACCTGGTACATGAAGTTCGTCTTC
>VMDO01017676.1:29067-44440 GCA_007922755.1 Pedetes capensis
TTTTTTTTTTTTTTGAGACAGGGTCTTGCTAAGTTACGCAGACTGCCTCTGGTCTTGAACTCGAGATCCTCCTGCCTCTGCCTCCTCAGCCTCTGGGATCACAGGCATGCGCCACCGCACCCGGGTTGTTGTTGTTGTTAGGTGCCGTCGAGTCGGTATCCGACTCATAGCGACCCTCTGTACAACAGGGGAAACACTATTGTCAGTGCCTCTCTGCCGTTCATATGGTTTTCAATGGCAGATTGATTTTTTGGGAGGGGGTTGCCAGGTCCTTCTCCCAAGCCTACAGCTTCTGGTGTTCCCAGGCAGTCTCCCATCCAGGTACTAACCAGGCCCGACCCTGCTTAGCTTCCGAGATCTGACGGGATCGGATGCCACAGGGCTACAGCTGCAGGCCTGCACCCGGGTAGGAGATTTAATTTCTTAGAGCAAATGCATCACAATGAGAAGCAGGTGATAATTTCAAATGCACAGAAATCCTCCTTTCCAATTTCTCATCAGATAACTTAAAAAGTGGTGGGTGAAAATGATGTATATTCTTGTTTGGACAAGGTGCACACAGGGTGCAGGGGTTGGTCAGGGAGGTGGCAGAGTCGCTGACCCCGGATTCAGCAGAATCTTCCCACAGCGGTACTGGGCTGCTCAAGAGGTTTCTTAAGTAATCTCTCAAGATATGTGGCGGAGCCTGAAAAAGAGCCGGGGCGCTGACGGCTCACCAAAGCCCTGCCACAAACCACTGCTGATGTGGCCTGTTTTGGCCCGGGAGTCAGGAAAGGATAGTGGTCATTTCAGATTTTCAACCCAGTCACACAGACCTCACCGGGAAGGTCCTGGAAAGACCAATGTCATTCCTTTGAATGGACAGCCCCCGAGAAAGAGGCCTGCAAGATAAACAGGGCAATGCCCTCATGGGGCTGACATTCTCATGGGTCCCAAAACATGCACCAGGGAAAGGAGGTGCCAGCAGAACAGAGAAGGCAGAGTCACCAGGGATAAACTACCTGAAGCTAAAGAAAGAGGAGTGCCGGGCGCGGTGGCACACATCTGCAATCCCACTGGCTCGGGGGGTGGAGGCAGGAGGATCGCAAGCTTGAGACCAGAGGCAAGAGGCAGTCTGTGTAACTTAGTGAGACCCTGTCTCAAAAAGTGAAAAAAAATGGGCTGGGGCGCAGCTCAGTGGTCCAGCACTTGCAGAGCATGCAGGTGCGAGGCCCTGGGTTCAACCCCCAGTGTCAGAAAAAAAAAAAAAAAAAGAAAAGAAAAGAAAAGAAAAGAAAAAAGAAAAAAAAGAAAAAAAGAAAGAGGGGTGAGTGGCTTAGCCCGGAGTATCGGAAGCTGTGAGCAGATCTCACAGAGACCAGCATTGCGCTTGCCCTGCATTTCCAAACCAGGCAACAATTTTAGGGGGGACCAGAGGTGTCTGGTTGGTTCAGTGGCTTCCTTTCTATACGATTTGAAAGCCAGAGTCTTAACTTCTCCCCTTTTAAATAGAGGTGACAATTATAAAAATGATGAGTTACTCATGTGGCTTACGTCACCTCCTTTGTTTGTGCCCCTTGATGTGGTGCTCAGGCTACTTGATGGCTCAAGTAGCCACATTCATTGTCATCTACTTCCGTTACTATTAAAGACTAGGGCAACTATGTTTCCTGTTGGCATTCCGAAAGGAGCATGCGTAAACTCAAATCCGGGATGGCGCACCTTGAGGCGCCACTTTGATTAGTACTATTTTACAGCATGCAAGTCACGTGGGTATCTCAAAAGCGTGCACGTTAGGGTAGCCCTGCTGGTGGTCAGCAGAGATTGCAGGAGGCAAATCAAGTAAAGGTTGTTTGTCCGTGACAGCTACGGAGAGAGAAGAAAGCCAAAAATCTCCGGTGTCTCGTGTGTCTGCAGGAACATCAGAAATTGGTTTTAAGCCTGGGGGAGGGCGGTGAGCATTAGATTCGCCTCAGAGGATGCATTGTTGTTGTTGTTAGGTGTGGTCGAGTCATAACCAACTCATAGCAACCCTCATAGGGTTTTCAACAGCTGATTGTTTCAGGATTGCCAGGTCCTGCTCCCATTTTTGCAGCATTGGGAATTGAACTCGGGACCTCAGAGACTGTAGAGCAGCGCTCTACCAACTGAGCTAAATCCCAGCCCAGGCGATGCATTTTATATCGGGAGCCCCATCTCTCCCATGTTGGCTTGGATGCTGCTTCTGGGAGAAGATGGGTGCCCACTCACACCAGCACCCCTGCCATTCCATGCTCCCCACAACTGGGGCCTCTTCAGACTAAGTGGGCGTGCACTGAGAACTTCTGCAGGGCTGAGTTAAGCAGAGGCGGGTTAGTCCTGGGGGTCCACACGCTGCCGGCGGGTACCTTCATTTGCTTCAATCCCTGCATGTATTTGCCTTCTACGTCCTGAATCTGGTCCTTTAACTCATTGAGTTCCTGGGAGAAACGGTGCAAAAGGCAAGCGACGTCAGGGGAGACAATCAACAGAGATCACGCACACGGAAACTGTGTTGTTGTTGTTCTTAAAGTTTTATGGTCCTGGGGGTTGAACCCAGGGCCTCACCCATGCTGGGCAAGTGCTCTACCACTGAACTACCTCCCCTGCTCCTAAATCGCTTTTATGCCTGGGTCAAAATTGTTTGTGCAGAGTACTCAGTTTCTTTTTTCTTTCATTAAGTGTTGTGGTTGTTGTTGGGTGCCGTGGAGTCAAGTCCAACTCATAGCGACCCTCATACGGTTTTCAATGGCTGACTGTTTCGGGATTGCCTCGGGAGTGGGTTGCCGCGTCCTTCTTCCATTTTGCGGTGCTGGGAATCGAACTTGGGACCTCAGAGACTGCAGAGCGGCGCTCTACCAACTGAGCTAAGTCCCAGCCTTTCATTAAGTGTTACAGGAAAAAATTTTCAGGGTTACAAAGATTAAAAGTTTGGGGGAGTATCTCCCCGCCTACTCTCTGTACTTTGGGGTTGAATCCAGGGCCTCATTCATGCTTTGCAAGCACTCTACCACTGAGCTGCACCGCCAGCCCATTTTTTGTTTTGTATCTTGAGTCAGGGTCTCACTAAGTTACACAGGCTGCCTCTGGCCTCGAACCTGTGACCCTCCTGCTTCTACCTCCCAAGTCGCTAAGATTACAGGCATGAGCCACCGTGCCTGGTATACATCATAGGTTTATACAATTTTTACAAAATTTAGGTGTATGTTGTATGATTTTACAAGATTAAAAAAATAGGCAGGAGAGCTTCTAAAAATGGTACCAGGTATTTCACAGGTATTTAGTAACTCGTTTGAGCACTCAGAGTTCCTGGTCTGTGCAGGACACAGCAAGGTGTGTGGGTGGAGATCAGCACAGCTCTACATTTATGCCCCTACATTTATGGAGCGCCAAGTGTCTACTTTGCCTTGCTCATCACCAAATTCCTGGTGTCTGGGGCCATGCCTGGCACAAGCTGAACTCTCAGCAAGCTCTTGCTGGATAGATACATGGGGCTTTCACCTCAGAGCAGAGAGCAAGGGGAGGGCAAGAAGCCCTTCTCCCAGGCAGGAGAGAAACGGGCTACGAGCTGCGGTGGCCGCCGAGGTCAGGGCCTGGTGCGTGGGACCTTAGGGAGAGTAGTCACCGCGCTTTCAACCCGCAAAAAACAGAAGAGCTGCACCTTCAAGATAACTCAGGGCAGCTTGCAGGGGATGCTTCAATGCAGGGCCTCAAAATGAACCCGTATCCTGGACCTATTCCAGTTCAAGCATTTAAAAATTTTTCTCAACCCAAACCTGAACCAGAAGGCTTGACTCATCTGTGTAGACAGCAAGGCTTCCAACCCAGTGGGTTCAGATTCAGAAAAAATTTAAAATGTGTGAACCGGACTGGGTTCAGAGTTTGGGTTCAGGTTCAGTTTGACGTCCTGCCTAAATCCCTTCCCTGACCTCCAAGGCAGACATCACCCAATGGCTCAGACATCCCCAGTGGGCGCTGGCTCCCTTGTCAGCCGGTCTTAGGTGTTAGAAAGTTCTTTCTCAAAAGCAGCTAAATTGGACTCCTTTAAACTCCCTCTGCCTTGGTTATGGCTTCGGAGCGTCACAATATTCTAGTCTGCTAACTTCCTCACCTTGCCTTTTTTAGACACCGTCGCCCTAGTTACCTGAATCAACAGCACTCCTGTGATCCTCTCTCTCACACACTGTTACCAGACATCTGCCACCATCCTCGGTGACAAGGACAGAACAGAGAATGCCTACGTTCTCATGGAGAAAAAAATCATCAAGAAACAATGTTTCCGGGCGTGGTGGCACACTCCTGTAATCCAAGCGCTCAAGAGGAGGAGGCAGAAAGATCGCAAGTTCAAGACCAGAGGCAGTCTGCGTTACTTAGGGAGACCCTGTCTCAAAACGTAAAAAAAATGGGCTGGGGGTGCAGCTCAGTGGTCCAGCAATCAATCGCAAAGCATGCAGGCGCCAGGCCCTGGGTTCAACCCCCAGTACTGCAAAAAAAAAAAAAAAAAAAAGAAAAGAAAAGAAAAAAGAAACAATGTTGAGGTCCCGTAGGCATATTTCACACAGACAGGGAGCGGGCACACGTTAGGCAATGGAGACACCAGAGGGCAAGGCTACGTGTGAGTGACTGGCACAGGATGGTGTCCAAAACACTCCAGGGAACGAGGACTGGATGTCACCCACACTGGCATACGGGGACAGCCGGTCACTGCAACACCACATGGCAAGTACTCTTCCCTAGGTGAGGCCCAGCGCTAAGGGGCGCAGAGGGGCCAGCACCCGGTCTGCCCTGCTGGACGGGGCAAGTCCCACGGGCTCCCCACAGGAGCCCCGTGTGAATGGGTCTGATGTCAGGAGAACAGGAGAGACAGGCCAGAGAAGACAGATCCTGAACTTTACAGATGAAATGGTTTTTCATCCAGAGATTCATTTTCACAAGAGGTTCTTGCAAGTCGTAAGTGGACAGAGAGTCTTACCTTAATTTCCCTAATGGACGCCTCCGTGTCCGCAGAGATGCAGGTGTCGCCGCTTCCCCTCCGGGAGGAAGTTCCGCCCAGGGAGGCCAGTGTGGCTGCAGACAGGCTGGGCATGTTACGAGACCCCTGGAGCGGGGGAGGACCAAACAAGATCGCAGACAAAACCAAAGTTACTCGTGTCCAATGCCACAGCGCCTTTTCTTTAATGCAGCTTCCACACTGCAGCGTCTTCCTCATGCTTATGGGGAGCTCTACAGATCAGTTCATCTTGCCTCACGGGCACTTTGGGGTTTGCGTGGATTAAGCGCAGGCTCCATGTTAGACCTCCACTGTCCTACAGGATTTAACACACCCTGGACCTGGCTCTGGGGACCCCTGGGGATGTGGCGCGATGCTGGGTGGGCCACTAACCAGTCCCAGCCTCTCAGGGATGAACACTTTTTTTTTTTTTTTTTTTTTTTGCGGTAGTGGGGGTTGAACCCAGGGCCTCGTACCTGCATGCTCTGCAAGTGCTGGACCACTGAGCTGCACCCCCAACCCGTTTTTTTACTTTTTGAGACAGGGCCTCTCTAAGTTACACAGACTGCCTTTGGTCTCGAACTTGCAATCCTCCCGCCTCTGCCTCCCGAGCCACTGGGACTATAGGCATGTGCTACTGCGCCCGGCTTTAGGGATGAACACATTTATGAAATGCCAAGCAACGTGCTTCCTGTCAGTTGCACCCATACGCTTTGGGATCCTCTTGGCTAACGAATGACATAAAGCAGAGGCTCACAGAAATGCTCCTCACCTTCTCAGCAAAATCTTTGTCTGGTCTTTCTTCAACCTGTGGAGGAAATGGACAACTGTTAGATATCACACAGCAGGAACTGGGTAACGGGAATTTAGGAGTAAGATGATAACAAACACAAAATTAAACAAAGCCACAAAACCCCATGTGCTTCCTCAGTACCTTGAGAACTGCAGAGCGCGACTCCTGGAAGCTGGCTTACGCCCTGTCCTGTGTGGGGGTCTCTCTGAGGCCCCTCCTCAGCTAGGAGCCCCGAGGGAGCCGCGTGAGCTGAGAGGGTGCCCTGGGGACTCAGGCTGCGGCTGGAGTGGGAGCTGCGTCCTGCTCTGCTCAGCAAAAGGCCAGGCCCCCTCCCTATCCTGGAGGCTCCCTTCCCAGCCCACGGGTGCTCTGTGGGCTGAGTCCCTCTGCAAACTCCCTGGAAAGCTCCCGGCGACCTTGTCCCCTGTCTGCTGCCAGTCCCACTTCCTGTGGCTCAGAAGGTCTCACTCTGACTGGCAGAGCATTTGCCCAAGATGAGATTGGCAAATGACTCAGCGGATCTGACAGTGGCTTAGGACACTGCGGTCACCTGCGCATCTTGCCGCAGTGGACTTTCAGAGGGCAGCTTCAATCATCCTGAACCAGCTCCCCCTGGGGTCCTGGTTCCCAGGTGAGGCCATGCGGGGAGACCAACGGCCACTCGGTACAAGGACACAGAGGACATCTCCAATCGACCGCTTTCTGCCTCTGCCCACCCTGAGTCCTCACGGGCCCAGAAGCCCAGGCTCTCGCCATCTTGTCCCTCTCCAAGAAGGCTCCCTACCTGCCACCTTCCTGTCTCTCAACATCTCGAACCTCCAACTTTGTCTTCAAGGAGAAGACAGCAGAGGCAGCCACTAAGACAACATGGCAAAGACTCACGGCTCATGGACCAACCACAGGGATCAGATGGAATCACAGGAAACACTCCCTTGGCACAAAAGGCAAAGTGCAGCTGGGTCTTGACGCAGGCCGGCCACACTCAAGGGCCTCCTGCTCCATGGGTGGAGTCTACACCCAGGCTGCTCCAAAGCCATCAGGTGACTCCATCCCTGCCCTGCCCTCAGTCTTCAGTCCCAGTGTCCTGCTCATCTAACTGGTCTCGCAGAGCCCTGAGAGAAGAAAGAGGCCCACGGCAGGGTGGCCTTGTTCCCCCGCCTGGGAAATGAACTCACTGGGTGGGGCCAGGGGGCTTCGATCCTGATGGTGCCTCTGCCCAGAGCACGTCCTCTCCATGTGGCCACAGCCACTGGGCTCCAAGGACTGACCCCACATCTCATGAGGACCTCCCACCGTCTCCTCCCTGCTGTCCCTTCTCGGCAGGCCACGCTATCTGCCACCAGCTGATGGGTTTTCAGCCCATGTGGAAAGGCACATCTATGCCTCTTACTTCCTCAGAGGTGCATGCCACACTGGCCTAACTGCACATGTTGGGGTGCTGAGGCTGACCCCAACTCAGATGGTTCTATCCCACTGCCCCCGGCTGACCTGAGAGTCCTGCCCCCTGTTCTGAGCTGTGAGGACAGTTTAGCATTTCAAGCGTGGCTCTTCTCCTCTCCCTTTGGGAATTAAACTATTTCTGGAATGTTGTTGTTGTTGTTGTTAGGTACCATCAAGTTGTGTCCAACTCATAGCGACCCTCAGGGTTTTCAATGGCTGACTGTTTCGGGATTGCCTTGGGACTGGATTGCCAGGTTCTTCTCCCATTTTTATGGTGCTGGGAATTGAACTCGGGACCTCAGAGACTGTAGCGCAGCGCTCTACCAACTGAGCTCAATCCCAGCCCTATTTCTGGAATAGTCAAGTGAAAATTTCAGGTAACTAAGGAAAAGCAAAGCCTGCAGTCGTAGCCCTGTGGAATCTGATCCCGTCAGATCTCGGAAGCTAAGCAGGGTCGGGCCTGGTTAGTACCTGGATGGGAGACCGCCCGGAACACCAGAAGCTTGGGAGAAGGACCTGGCAACCCCCTCCCAAAAATCAATCTGCCATTGAAAACCCTATGAACAGCAGAGAAGCACTGACAATAGTGTTTCCCCTGTTGTACAGAGGGTCGCTATGAGTTGGATACCGACTCGATGGCACCTAACAACAACAACAACAAGGAAAAGCAAACTAGTTAGCACCTGCTCTGCGGCCTGGGGAACCACCTCCTGAAGTCTTATGGGCTCCAGGCCTCAGTCCTAAGAATGAATTGGTCTGAAGAACAAATATTACTGACCTGAAAGTATCTATCAATTTACAGGAAATGAAGGTCTAGCTTTTTTTGTGTGTGTGTGACACAGGGGATCAAACCCAGGATCATGTGCCTGCCAGGTAGTGTGCTGTCACTGAGCTATACCATGAGTCCTGAATGTCTAGCTTATCAGACTGTTGGGTCACTACAAAGAAAACATTTTTTTTTTTTTTGATGTTACTGTGGGGGCTTGAACCCACAATCTCACACATGCTTTTTACAAGTACTCTATCAGTGAGCTATAACCTTACCCCATTTTTTACTTTTTATTTTGAGTCAGGGTCTCGCCTGCTAGATTTTGACTCCTTGGATTAAATAACACATTTTCTACTGCTCATCAGCAATAGATAAATATTGTGTATAGAAAATGAAGCTCAGATATGCATATGTTCACCTACAAAGACATCTGTGTCCACAAATGAAGGCCCCATCCAAAATTTTTTTACTAGAATTTCTTGCAAGAAAGATGAAAAGGAATACACAGCAAACCCGTAAACCTGCTTTTTCACGGAGGTGGGGAGAGGGAGGCCCTTTGTTCTGCAGTGTTTTACTTGTTACTGCATACATATGTTGCTTTTATAATTTGTAAAATACCAAGAAAACCCCCTAAAACATCAGCTTTCTTTTTCTATAGTCAAAACAGTCTTTGCTCTGCTGTATATAATGAACACAGAATATGAAAATTTGGGGCATAAATGGAGACCATGTAGAGAAATTTACAAATTAAGTTCTCAATGAAAGATAGAGCAATGGTATGCTTAAGTAGCCTTTCTTTCTCATACAAATTCTATTTTGCTTGGTTTTTACATTAAGAGGGGACACATACATTTGCCAGAGTTCCCGACACCTAGTAAGTAGGCTGTGCCTGAGTGGGTTGTGCCACGGGCCCTGGGAGCCGTTACTCCCGTTGGCTCCCACTAGGTGGCAGCCTGGTTAGGTCTGCCTGGGGTCAGACCCAGAGAAGCCACAGGGCAGCTGGGCTCTTTTCATAAAGTTCTGGACACAAAGAGGCAGATAAGTAAAACCAGACAACGTGTTTAATTTTGACATAAAGCACATCATTTTGGCTCTGAAAACACTGTGCAAAGAAAGGAAAAGGATGAAAGGATTTTTATGCATTGCTATGGCTACTGCCTGACCTGGTGTTGGGATGGCCACAGAGACCAAGCCACCAGATGTGGACACGGCAGAGTGGGACACAAGGCTGCCACGGGTCGCAGGGGCTCCGAGGTGCTCTGGTCCCCACCAGCCTGGGCCATGGGACAAGCCACTGGACTCTAGGAACGCTGGCCTCCCCTTTGCAGAGGCTGGGAGCACCACGTGTCTTGTGGGGCACTGGCTTTCCTACCTTTGTGTCCCCAGTAGTCTGCAGCACCTTAGGTCAATGTGAAAACTTTACACAAACTAACAGGTCTATAAACAACGTGTACTCCTTTGCCATAATCACCACCGGGTGTGTCCAAGGACATCTTGTAAAGTCCACTGCACAAAGTCCCCTTTAAAAATTGCACTTGAAGGTTAGTTTATGGCAATTCTTCCTTCCAAAACCAAACACTTTAACACATGCAACATTTTATCAATTCCAACAGCATGTCTAAATGAGTTCATTATCTACACTCACGCACACACAAGGTTTGAATCATAGATTTCCCACAGCACCATCCACTGGCCCACTTGCCCGTGGGCGCCTATCTGCATGCAGACACATGGAAAGACCTTAAGCGGTAGTGGCTGCAGAGGGCACCTTTCTCCATGGTGCCCCAACTCCTGGCCAGGCCGCATCAGACCCCAGACGGGAAACAGAATCCCCTTTGCAATGCTATTGCCAGGTCCTTCCCCCAAACAAAAACTGACAACAGCAAACCCTAGTCAAGAAACGCCCATTTTAAGGGTAAATGACAGTGGGGTCTACCAATGGGGTGGGAGGTTTTCGTTTTCCACGTAATCACCCTGAATGATTCATCCCTGAACTCTGGTATTCACAGTGCCAGACCTGCTTTCCACCTGGTCCCTGCCCCGCCTCTTCATGCAACAGGAGACTCGAGGCACAATGGGCTTTTGTCTTCTAGCCCGCATAGGCAGAGGTCTGAGCTTGTCACTCACGCTTCCCGTGAATATATAAGGTAATGGGGTGCAGGCACGGCTCAAGACATTCCTGGCGGGTGTTTCAGAAGCAAGGCGGCTCCGCTGGATCCCAGTGGGACTGTAAGGCTTGAGTAACACAGAAGTGTTGGCTTCACTGCACAGAGTTGCTCTGCTTGGGAGAAGTTGAAGCCTCGCTCTGTCAACCCCAGCTTCCAGTCCCTCCGAGCACCCCTCACGCCCCCTGCTGCTGAGGTTTATGTTATTTATCTGATGGGCATCTTCTACCCTGGTCTGTGTATCCCATGAAGGTATGGACGGGTCTGCGTTAGCTCACTCCCTAGCCCTGTGCCTAGAACATTCTAGGTGTTCGGTGAACACTGAATAAGCGAGCCACGGCTTCCTCAAAAGAATATTCTGGAGGTGGTGGAGAGAAAGCAAGCATGGCTTGTCTACAGGGCGGGAAGAAACAAGCACGAGCTGGCATTGTGTGTCTCCTCGAGATGGCACGGGTGCCCCTGCATTTTCTTCAAGTGGGACAAGCAATCGTTTCCTGCCTTCCGATTCCTTTTGTTCCCCAACTGCATGCCCTCTCCCGTAGCCCTGAGGACCAGCCTCGCTTCACCTGGGCAGTGCCCCTTTGGAGCCTGACCCTCACCTGATTCTGCATTTCCTTCCCAAAGACTGCCTGGTCCTTTGATCTCTGGATGCACACGCCTGGGGAGGGGGCTCGCAAGACACCCCCTTTCTACTTGCTGCTCGAGAAGGTTATGTGCTTGGCCGGATGTCTCCAGCCAGGAAGGAGGGCTCTGGTGTTGGAACCAGGTCTTGTCACTCCCTGTCCCACAGCACTGCCTGCTCCATGTCCCTCCCGCAGACTGGAGGGTCAGTGGCCTCTGCCACAGCACTCTCCACGGCCACTCCCCCTGACCTTCTGCTCCTTCCTCCCAGGCAGGAGGACCGAGGAGTCTGGGAACAGCCTGCCTTCTGGGCTGCTTCCGACCAGCCGGGTCAAACACAGCGCTCACACTTCTGCCTACTTGGCCAACCCGAAACACACCCAACCCTTCCAGTGGGGCGACCGCCCAGGATGTGGTGTTGACTCAGCGTGGGAGGAGGAGAGTCCTGGAGATGACGACAGGGAGGGCTGGCTCAGTTCTGCCTCTAGACCTCTTCAGATTCCGATGTGCTCATGTCTTCACCCTTCTTTTTTGGGACAAGGAATACCGGGGCTGTGTTCCCCGGGGACTGTCCTGGACTGTGCAGAGGTGTCTCTGGGGTTCTAAGCATTGCAGGCCTTCAGCGTTGAGGACCCCAACCGATGTGAAGACGCAGGAGGAGCTGTGAGGACAGTCTGCTGCAGGACAGTGGCCTTTGTTCACTGAGTGAGTCAACGGGACAGCATGCCGATCTCGATCGACCTTTGTGCAACGAGCGGTTGACTCAGAAAGGAAATGTAGCTGCTCGGGTTACCTCTGCAGGGAACGCAGAACCCAGGGATGGGGAAGCCCAAAGCTCCCCCCCCCCCCCCCCCCCCGCTGCTTCTTTTCCCACAAGGGCACAGGGAAGAAAAGCGTGGCCCTCAGCCCTGAGTGAGGGACGAGACTCCGGGCCTGGCGATGCCTGGGCTCAGCCCTGAGTCACAAAAAGATCACCCCTCCCTGCTCAAAGATCTGCGAACCCCAGGACATACAATGTCTGTTTAGGGCCCTCTAGCAAACTTTTTTTTTTTTTCTTTGCAGTACTGGGGGTTGAACCAGGGCCTCGCGCTTGCATGCTCTGCAAGTGCTGGACCACTGAGCTGCACCCCTGGCCCTTTCTTTTTTCTCTTTTTTTCCCTTTATTTTTTGAGACATGGTCTCGCTAAGTTACGCAGATTTCCTCTGGTCTCGAACTGGCGATCCTCCTGCCTCAGCCTCCCGAGCCGCTGGGATTATAGGCATGCACCGCCTCGCCCAGCTAGCAAACCTATTTTATGTGAGTAAATTTTCCACAAATTTTGTGGAAAGCATATGACCAATCTAGATCAGATTTCAATCTTTCCAGTCAAAAGGACTACACAGTGCTGTTATTTTGTGACTTCATGACGCTTGAATAAACCCAAAGAAAATGCCTAATGTCGTCACACAGCCAGGACTTCAAATTGCACACTTCACTGAACTGCACTAGGGAGTGGGCGCTGAGGGTGGGTAGAAGCCTTTGAAAGCAAAGCCGCAGCCACCTTCTGTCCACTGCAAATACTGATTTTTCTTCTCAGAGGAAGTGTGAGAATATTATCATAATAGTGATTCCACATCAATTTCACTATGGAAAAACTTGTGTTCCCTGAAGTTGAAGGTCTCCCATAGATGTTGTTGTTGTTAGGTACCGTCGAGTCGTGTCCAACTCATAGAGACCCTCATTGGGTTTTCAATGGCAGATTGTTTCGGGATTGCCGAGTATGTTATGATGATATAATAACATAGCGAAGGCAGGGATCCAAACTTAAAGGAGGACACGCCACGCGGGCTGGACAGGCTCGTGGTCTGACCACAGTGACTGGGAAAGTCCTTAGCTTTCAACTGTCACCTAGAAGTTCCTTGCATAATATTGTAAACAGCAGCGTGCCAGGTTTTAAAATGATGTCGACCAGCAAAGTACCTGACCATCACCGCTGAGGTGGGTCTGGGGAAAGACTTTTAACGGGGAGTGCCCCGCATGTGCTTGAGCCTGCTGGACGCACCTGACTCGGCCAAGCAGGTGGCTCCTCTCTTTACCGCTAGTCTCCAGGACAAGGGCAAGGCAGACAAACTCACATGCCTGGGAGGCCAGGTTGTTGTTATTGTTGGGCGCTATCAAGTCGGGTCAGACTCACAGCAACCCTAAGTACAACAGAACGAAACACTACCCAACACTGCCACACATGCTATCTTCTCATGTTTGAGCCCAATGTTGTAGCCACTATGTTTCTTCTCATTTTGAGTTGGGCCACATCAGCAAAAGGAGGTCCCAGGGCTTTACTCCATTCCTGTCATTAAGGTCAACTCTACTTTGCAGAGACAACTTTCCCCCGTCACCTTTTGAATGCCTTCCAGCCTGCGGGGCTCATTTTCCGGCACTATATTTGACGGTGCTTCTCTGCTACTCATTGGGTTTTCAGTGGCTAATTGTTTTGGGAGTGGGCTGCTGGGTCCTTCTCCTCAGACTGTCTTAGTCTGGAAGCTCAGCTGAAACCTGTCCGTCATGGGTGGCCCTGCTGGTGTCTGAGATATTGGTGGCATAGCTTTCAGCATCACAGCACCACGTATGACAAACTGACAGACACGTGGGGGTGATGCCAGGTGGGCAGTGCCAAATGGTGAAAACACTGGGTGTCCGCTGCTCACGCAGGGACAGTCTGCGCTTCTCCACCTCCACCAAAGCCATGGCCCTGCCATTCTGATGCTCAGCCCCTCGAGCTGTCTTTTGTCACCCTGCCCTTAGTGGACAGGTGTGAAGGAAAGAGTCCTCTGGCCTGGGAAAAACACAAAACGCCAGCGAGTAGTGATGGCGCTCACCCTCCACACCACAGTAGCTGGGGTGGGGGACTGAGGCCACTCTCTGTGGCTGTGAGGCTGGAGAGCTGCCAGGGACCACACGGGCTCCTTCTGTGAGAAAGCTGCTTTTGGAATGCAATCTTATAGGTGTAAAAGTCTGCATTGAATCCCAGACACAGACAAACCAACAGCACCACATTCAGAAAAACCAGGCAATGGCGCTTGGCTGTGTACGTGGGAGGGAGGTCTTGGCTACCCAGCTGCTCTTTGACTCCCAGGACCAGGGCCTGAATTTTAGGCACAGACATGGGGCAGGATGGCGCTCAGCAACTAAATGGAGGCCACACTTAAGACCCTCCGGCTGGGAGCGGAAATACGGACAGAGAAAAGAGATCAGCTTGGCCCGAACTCTCCACCTAGGGCTTACTAATGAGGACCCACCGACCACAGAGTGGGGTGGCGATGCTTTGTTCACACCTGTGGTACAGCCTGGGCCTCCCCATCGCCATTGCTCCATGTCCCTCTCCCAACTGTCGTGCAAAATCTTTGTAAGAGAATGATAAAGTAGGCTAAAAAAAAAAAAAAAGCCTCAAATCAAGTGAAACTGAAAAAAGCACATCATAATGGTATTTGCAGGAGGAAGGGCAGCTAACAAAGCTGTTGCCTTCCTGACGTAGGCCTGGCAACACAGTGCATGGTTTGGCAGCTGACAGGACAATGGATGAATGGAGCAGAACTAGTGACAGAATGCAGGGCTGGGATTTAGCTCAGTGGGTAGAGTGCTGCGCTGCAGTCTCTGAAGTCCCGAGTTCAATTCCCAGCACCCCCAAAATGGGAGAAGGGCCTGGCAATCCACTCCCAAGGCAAATCCGAAACATTCAGCCATTGAAAACCCTATGAGGGTCGCTATGAGTCGGATACCGACTCGACGGCACCTAACAACAACAACAACAAAGCGATAGAATAGGATTTTCAGGGCCTCACTTCAGTTTTTATTTTGGTCTGACAACCAGTAACATTTCAAAGGAAATACTAAAAGTCAATCCTTTAAAAATGTAAATCATATGCCAGGTGTGGTAGCGCATGCTTCTAATCCCAAAATTTAGGAGGCTGAGGCCGGAGGAGGATCGTGAGCTCAAGGCCAAAGGTAGCTTACGCAACTTAACAAGGGCTTGTCTCAAAATAAAAAAAAAATTACAAATGGGCTGGTGATGCAGCCTAGTGGTAGACCACATGCGAAATATGTGTGAGGGCCTGGGTTCAACCCCCGACTGCTGTAAAAAATACAAAAGCAAATTTAAATCATAAAAACACATGCACGCACATGGCTACATTTTGCCTCCCATGGAATGACATCTCCCTCTAAGATCCCATCTCCAAGCACTGCTAACCACTGCTCCTGTGGTCCTTGAGGAATCGGGCAGTGCAGGCCTGACATCGTGTGACAGCAACGTTCCCAACTTGTAATCAGCTCTGCCGATCCTCCCTTCCCTTAGGCCTGACATGAAACACGGACAGGCCTTCTGCTTTCACTGTGTGCTTGCTTTTGAAGACAGGGGCCACTTTCAAAGGACAGAGAGGTGCAAGATGAAGGATGGAGGAGGAGGAGGAAGAGGAGGAAGAAAAGGAGGAGGAGGAGGAGGAAGAAGAGGAGGAGGAGGAGGAGAGGAGGAGGAGGAGGAGGAAAAAGAGGAGGAGGAAGGAGAGGAGGAGGAGGAAGAGGGAGAGGAGGAGGAGGAGGAGGAGGAAGAGGAGGAAGAGAA
>VMDO01017677.1:0-44214 GCA_007922755.1 Pedetes capensis
GGAGGAGGGAGGAGGAGGGGGAGGAAGGAGAAGAGAGAAGGGGGGAGAAGGAGGGGAGGAAAGGGAGGGCAGGAGGAGTGGGGAGGGAAGGAGGGGGAAGCAAGGAAGGGGGCGGGGATCGAGGAAGAATAGGGGAGGAAGGGGGGGACTGGGAATGAGGGGGAGCAGGGAGGGAGGAGGGATGGAGGATGGAGGAGGGCGAAGGATGCAGGAGGAGGGAGAGGGAAGCTCCCAGCTCCGTGGGCCCAAGACTGGGGCTGAGTGGAGCCTTCTGGGGGACCCTGTCCCTCCAGGCCTTCTCCCTAGACCCTCTGGGTGGCCAGTCTCCAAGGCCCCGCCCCTTACCCAAGCCTTTCTCCTAGGCCCCGCCCCTCAATGCCCCCACCCCTCGCCCAAAGCCCCGCCCCCACCACGGCCTTGCTGGCCAAGGCCCCGCCCCCTATCGCAACCTTCCGTGGTCCCGCCCCTTCCACAAGCCCCGCCCCTTACCCAAAGCCCCGCCCCTCCATCCTACCGTGTCCCCCTTTCTCCTGGACTCTCCCCTGGACCCTTTGCCTGCGCACTATGAGCAGGCCCTGGCGGGGCCAGGCCGTACCCTGTGAGCCCCTCACTCTTCCTCTGCCTCCATATCCTGGTCCACTCAGTGGCTCTGACGTCATTGGTTCTCCACGGCCAGCCTGGCGCTTGAGGAGCCCAGGGCCAGGGCAGCCCTGAGCTCTTGATTCCCAGGCTCCAGGGCCGCAGGGGACTGACAAGAGGCGGATCCCCAGCCCTGTCCCCAGCCAGGAAGAGACACCCTGGGAATGAGGCAGAGCTGGGGCGCAGCACCCTGAGCATCCCTTGTTTGCACCCAAAAAGCGGTCTGGGGAGACAATGGTGGAGCGCAGTGCAGAGAAAGGACCTCCTTCCCTGCATGGTGGACGTGGGGAAACCGAGGCCCACGGAAGGGCAGGACATGGCCCAGGTCTCAGAGCGAGGCAGGGCCCCAGCTGGGTCCTCAGCCCTTCTGTTGGACTTGGCGAACTCTGCCCCATGGGGAGAAGCAGACTGATAAGGGAAGCCAAGCTGTCTGGGGGGGACAGTAGCCTTAACACACAGCTCTGCCTGGCTGCACATCCCTGACGCCGCCAGCCTTGGCTAAATGCCCTCACTGCACCCAGCTCTTCATTACCACAGTTCTTGAAAATGCCTGGGGAAGGAAGGGCTATTTTACAGAGTAAGGAAGGAAGGCTCAGAGATTCCAAGTGACTTGTTCAAGGTCACACAGCCAAGGAATCTGGATTCCAATGCAGGGAAGCCCAGCATGTTAACCACTTAGATTAAGAGGAAAGAGAAAAGATTCTGGAAACAGTGAGGTGGGCAAGGAGGGAGACCTGGAGAGGTGGGAGAGTGGAGTTATTGCAAGATAGGCTGAAGCTGTCTGGTGTGGTGGCCAGTTGGCACCAGGTCCTCTCCCCTATCTGCTGCCTTCCTCTGGCCATTCTTGACATCTTCTGTGTCGCTGGGAGTGAGAACAAGTCAGGGCCTCACCCTGTGCCTTGAACAACCTGTTCCTGCAGCCCACTCACCTCCACACGACTCAGGCCAGCAAACCTCCCTTGTGATCTGCCTTTCCTGCACCCGAGGACCCTCTGTGAGGATCGACATCTTGGCCTTTTGCGTCACTGCTAAACCTCCAGGGTCTAGAATGCCCGACACACAGTAGGAGCGCGCGGATTTGGGGGAGAAAAGCAGAAAATGTCTGAGGAGCCAGGGAGATAGGCGGGTCCGGCCAAGCCCCAGTATTTGAGCTGAGGAAGAGCACCCTGGGTGTGGGGGGCGCTGGATCTTCCTGGGCTGGGTGGGGGGACTGAGGCAGGAGGGGCAGAAGACACCTGTGGTCGGGGGGCCCTCCCTGCCTGTCCCTGCCATGCCCTCCTCGTCTCTGCCCTTTGAGCTGTGACTCTAGGATCGTCCCTCCCCCTGGCAACCCCTCTCTGTCTTTCCCCCTTTTCTCCTCCGGCCCCCTGACCTTGTGCGGCCCTCTTCCCTCTGCACCCCACCTCCTCTTCCAAGTCTCCTGCCTGGGCCTCCTCCCTGCCTCTGCAAACCGCTCCCACCCACGCGGCCCCTGGGCCCAGCCGCTGGCTGCCAGCCAGGCCTGGAAGCGCCCTTGACCTCCGCCCACCGACAGCTGCATCCTCGCCTCCTCCCCCCCTCCCTCCTTCCAGCGCTTGGATCCACTTGCCCCCCCCCCCATTGCAACCTCAACAGGCCGAGGCCGGCGGCAGCGGCCTGCTGGGGGTGGGTGATGGTGGGTGCCAGGCCCCCTCCTATCAGCAGGGCAGGAGGGGGCAGACGACGCCCGCACTGGGACCTGGGACATGGGGAGTGGGTGGCCCTGGACACTCCAGCACCGTGGCTGTGGAAGGCCCACCCCTGTGCTTTGCTGTGAGACCCTGGGCAAGTCCCCCGATGTCTCTGGGCCTGGCCACTCCTAAGCCTGACTGGAGGGAAAGAGGAAAACCTGCTGGAGGCAGCAGAGCTTTTTTCTGTCTGTCTGTCTGTCTGCCTGCCTTTCTCTCTCTCTTTCTCTTTCTCTTTGTCTTTCTCTATCTCTCTTACTGTGAGGGTGAACACAGGGTCTTGCACATACTTCTTAAGTGACGTGCCACTGGGCTGCAGCCCCAGCCCATTCTCTTTATTTGTTAGCTTAAGACAGTATCTCGCTAAATTGTACATGCTGCCTCTGGCCTCAAACCTACAATCCTCCTGCCTCAGCATCCCAAGCGCTGGGATCCCAGGTGTGGCCACGGCACCTGGCTCCACCCCCACCTGGAGATGAGAACTTGCCAGGTTGAGACAGGCTCCCTCGAGGCCCAGGCTGGCCTGGAACTCACCATCCTCCTGCCTCAGCCTCCTAAGCGCTGGAATCACAGGTGTGGCCACCGCAGCCAGCCGCAGAGGTTCTTTCATTTCTACCTTCTGTACTTCTTGGATGCCTGCTGTATGCCAGGCTGGGGTTGGTTGCCAGGGAGCCCCAGGCCACTGGACCTTCGGGGAGCCCGAAGCATGGGGAGAAAGAGGGAGGATCAATGAAGACAACAGATGAGCTGATTCCCAAGAGTGTCAGGAGGCCCGTGTTGTAGAAATGGCCTGGGCCACCTGGATCAGGAGAATCGTCTTTTTTTGGCAGTACTGGGGGCGTTGAACCAAGAGCCTCGTGCATACTTTGCAAGTGCTCTGCCACTAAGCTGCAGCCCCATCCCTTTTTCACTCTTCACCTTGAGTCTCCCTTACCTTGAAGTTCTCCCTAAGTTGCACAGGCTGCCTCTGGCCTCCAACTTGCGATCCTCCTGCCCCAGCCTCCCGAGCTGTTGGGATGACAGGCATGAGCCATCGTGCCCAGTGGATCAGGAGCTGAGAGGGTGACATTCTGAGCTCAGACCTGGGAGACAACAGCACCTGGCCCAGGGGATGACAGCCCTGGGGACCCAAAGGTGTCTCAGACAGAAGGGGCTGGGCGTCGAGCGACCGCACAGGACCCAGCCTGTCAGACAGACAGCAGGCTCTGGGGCCATCCTGATGGTCACTCCCCGTAGTGGGACCCTGGCGGGGACCACAATCCTGGGCTCCAGGTGAGCCGGCCAGGCCCAGAGAACGAAGGCCTGAGAGCTAAGTGGAAGCAGGAAAAGGAAGATTTGGACTGGGCCCCACTCCAGGCCCCATGGTTCTGTTCAGCCAGCTCTGTGTGGGCCAACTGGGGGTGGTGGTCGAGTCAGGGGTCCAGCCAAGTCCCCAAGGCAGAGGAGGAGGAGGAAGGGTCAGGAACAGGCCAGGTCTGCAGGGAGGGCGCAGAGGGTGCAAGCCAAGAGGCTGAGGTGGCTGGGGCTGGAGATGGGGTTATCTGGGCCTGGATGGGGCTCAGTGGTGAGCGCCAGTCTAGCATCACAAAGCCCTTGGTTCCACCCCCAGCACTGCAAAAAAAACAGGGAGTGTTACCTTTTGAATCTTTAGGAGTCTTTCCACCTGAACCCCCACCCCGAATTGTCCCCTCTGCCTTTTTTTTTTTTTTTTTTTTTTGTGGTACTGAGGGTTGAACCCAGGGCCTCACACTTGTATGCTCTGCAAGTGCTGGATCACTGAGCTGCACCCTCAGCCCATTTTTTTCCTTTTTGAGACAGGGTCTCACTAAATTACACAGACTGCCTCTGGTCTCGAACTTGCAATCCTCCTGCCTCCACCTCCCGAGATGCTGGGATGACAGGCGTGTGCCACCATGCCCGGCTCTCTGCCTTCATTGTTGACAACAGTAATAGCTAGGGAGGTCCCTCTTGAGCCTTTTGATCTTACAGCTCAAGGAAAGATGTCCCTAATGACCACCTGCTTGCTGGTGGGATTTGAACTTGGCAGTTCCCCCCAAGGCTCTCGGCCACCCTGGGGGCTCGCAACCACCTCGGGGTGTCCCCTGGGACGTCAGGGCCCCTGCCATCCTGCCCAACTTGTTGGAGGATGCTGGGGCAGCCTTGTCCCTCTCTGGACTCACCCATTTATCCTCCCTAAAACTAGTGTGGCCAGCACCACGTGTGGCCTGGGTGGACCACAGACACCAAGCAAATGAGAAGGAAGAGCTCAGTGACCAGGCCTCTGGGGGAGGAGGAGGGGGCTGCCACAGCTGGTCAGGCCAGGCCTCTCTGCAATGGGATGTTCCATGCAATGCTAGGAGGTACAAAAAGGGCTGGCCGTGGGCCATGCACAGGCCACGGCCCGAGGCTCATGTGTTGGAAGGCGATGGGGTCATATCACAGAGCAAGAATCAAGGAGCTTGGATTTTCTCGGGGCAGTGGGGCCCCACGGAAGTTTTCTGGAGCTGCAGAGGATGTGGCTGATCACATTTTATTCTTCTTGTAGTCTTCCTGCCGCACTGGGGAGTTGAACCCATGGCCTTGCTCCTACCTTCAGAGTGCTCCGCCAGTGAGCCATGCCCCCAACCCAGTTTCTACTTTTTGTGACAGGGCCTTGCTAAGTGGCACAGTCTGCCGCTGGCCTGGCACTCACCATCCTCCTGCCTCAGCCTCCCCGGCACTGGGATCACAGGTGTGGCCACTGTGCCCACCGACAGCTGAGTGGGTGATCAAAGATGGGGGAGGAAGGGAGGGGGCGCTGCTCAGCTGTGGGGCAGGTGAGAGGTACCAATGGCCACTCCTTATCCCGCTCCTACTAGGAGTCGCTCTAAGTAAGTTGCGGGCCTTGACTTACTTGAAGATTCTATCACCAACCGTGTTTGCTAGACCAGGAGACCCCACGGCGTGAACGTACTCGGCACTGAGTCCCTAGGTCCACACTGGGCCATTTCTCTCCGCCCAGCTGCCCAGTTCTTACCCAGCAAGACCATGGTGCCCCCAAGACCTCCAACCACTCACTGTGCCTCTCCAGAGGGACTCCACCACCCCTGTGGAGTCCTCTTCTGTTACTTACACCTGGAGAACGCTCTGAGGCCCCACAAGCAAGATCAGGGGTCACAACCTGACTCCCCTGTCTCAGGTGAGGGGCTGAGGTCTCATCTTCTGCCCTCTTTAGGTTAGGCTGATTCAAATACATTGCTCAAATAGGCAACTCCTACACTCTCTGCAAAACCCCACTTTCAACACTCACATCTAGGAGGAATTCCCAGTTTCCCAGGCAGCCCCCTCCCTCCTGGCTTTGCCTGCCCCCACCCAACGCCCACCTCTGGCTCCCTTGCTCTGGTCTCTCTGCCCTGACTCCAGGGGGGCTCACTGTTCCAACGCCCTCCCCTCTCCTGGGACTTGAGGGCCCCTCCTTGAACCCCCAGGGTGGTCTAGGCTTGGCTGCCCCCATGCACAAGAGCCAGGAGTATCAGTTTCATGAATGAGTCTTGTCCACGCAGCTCCGCGTGCAGGTGAGTAAACTGAGGCCCGCGGGTGTCCGCTTTGGGGGAGGGAGATGCTCCCATGTTCCCAGCTGAAAAAAAAAAAAACCAAAAAACCAAAACAAAACCAGCGCATGTGCTTTTCCCGGGTCCGGGAAGGGCTCGCTGCCAAGCCTGGCGGGGAACTGAGGCTCAGAGGTGACCCGAGAGCCCGGGGCCAGCGGGAGGGGACAGGCCTGGCCGGCGGCCCGGCAGCTCGGCGGGGGGGGGGGGCGCGGGAGGCAGAGGCTGGCGGTGTCGGAAGCCAAAGGCTTGGCCTCCCCGGGAGAGCCGCTTTCCCGGCCCGGGTCGGATCAATGGGCTGTAATTATACCGCGCCGGGCCCGCAGCCGGCGGGGAGGGAGCGGGGCTGGCAGGCAGCTCGCGGGCGGGGCGCGGGCTGCGGGACCCACGTTACTTTGATTGACAGCCCGCGCCGGCGCTGCGCGGGAGCTGCTGGGGCTCGTAGTCCTCGCCGAGAACCCTAGCCCCCGCCTGCTTTGCGCCCCACGCCCGGGGAAACTGAGGCACGCGATCAGGCATGCCCTGCCGCTCATCTACGTTGGGTGCTCCTCCCCTCCCCCATCTGACCCCCAGGGAACAAAAGCGAGCCGGGGTCGCGGGTCTTGGGTGAGCGTCAGTTCCCCCCTGAGGTCCAGCGCCCTTGCGCTTCTCTGTGCCTCAGTTTACCCAGCTGTGAAATGGGGCGAAAGGAGGCTGACCGGGCCTCGGCCAGGTAGTAAGTGGGACCAGGGACGCTCGTTTTTAGGGGCAGACGCGCCAGGCCCGGGGTACGATGGCTTCCTCTTGCTTTTGGCTCAGGACCCAGCCTGACCCCCCGCACCCCAAGCCCCGCCGGCGCCCACGCGGGCCTCCGCTGCGCCCAGGGAGGGGGAGCCACGCTCACCTCACCCCGCTAGGAGCCCCCGGCCGCCTTCCGATTGGCCTAGCCGAGCCCAGGTCCCCCTGCCATTGGTTGCCGGTAGCCCGATCCTCATTGGCCAGCACCCATTGTGACGTCACGGACCCATGTGGGAGCGCCGCCAGCGGATTGGCTGGCGCGTCCAGCCAACCACCGCGGAGAAAGGCATTTCCACAGTAGCCGGGGCGGCGAGGCTGATTTAAGGTGGTCTGAGCAGTACAGGGTCCCCACGCTGCCGCTCAGCATTTCCTTTTTTTTTTTTTTTCCAAAAACACCCAAACAAAATCCATCCATCTCATGAAAACCCAAGCCAGGAGCCAGGGCTTGAGCCTTCCTGTAGAGGAGGAGAGGGGTTGAAAGAAGCTGAACCTCTTTTCCCACTTGGCACCTCCTTCCTCGGGTTTGGAAACGGGGAAACTGATCCTCAGAGGCGCAGCGGGCGCTCCGCGGAGGGCCGGCTGAGCCAGTGTCCTCGGTGGGTTGCAAAGACCGTGTTAGGCTCCATTCGGACCCCTGGCTCCTGTCTCCGCTTCCTGCCATGCTCGGATGGGCATTTCAGGGGAGTACCAGGCTTAGGCTGCCTGGTGACACCCCAACATCTCACGGGGCTGCTTGGAGCAGAGCCTCCCCAAATGCCTCCGGCTCTTCCCGAAGCTAAGGCTGCTGTTGCTCTGGGCAAAAGAACCCCCGCCCCCTCACCCTCCTGGGCAGCTCGTGCACAGCAGAGAGGGTGTGTGTGGTCTGTGGCTTCGTGGCAATCCACAAATCTGTTTACCTTCCCCTGCGGAGTGTGCCAGGCCCAGGGAGTCAGCGACCCCTCCAGGCAGCCACCTCTGGCCGCCAGGCAGATGCCCGGATGCCCCGCCTCCCCACTTGCCCGCCGGGCCCCTCCAGCCCTCGATCCCTGTTTTGCCCTGGGACTGACTTTGTGGGGTGGTGTGTAAGTGTTTGGCTCTCCCTCTCCCCTCCACCCCCGGAAAACCTTTCCAGGCAAGGCCTGGGGCAGCGTTAGGTGGCTCTCAAATAATCAGTGTGAAAGAGGAGACTGGAGATTTGGGAGGTGGCTTTGGGCTGAGCCTTGAAAGGGAAGAGCTTTCTCCAGGCAGAAGAGGAGGGGAGGGAATTCGGGGAGGAGGGGAATCAGACCAAGAAAAGGCCCTGAGGAGGGAAAGGACACTAATTAGGTAATCTGGCCCAGGGGGCTGGAGGGGGGGGGTTGGGTGGATAGCCTGGGGGATTTGTAGGTTGTGGACTGGTGGAGGGAGATGAGGCTGGCTGGGTCAAAAGGGGCAGGGCACCCTGGCTAGCCTGGGAAGCTGGGAGTTTGTCCCCTGGGGCAATAGGGAGCCATGGAAGGGCTTACAGGGATGGAGGATCACGTTGAAATTGAGAGGCACCGAAGGGATGAGGTCTGTGGTCCAGCAGGAGAGAGGAGGAAGGGCTGGTGGCTGCAACGGGGCTACTGTGGGGTGAGCATGAGCTCAATACCCAAAGAGAGGAGGGCGTCAGGGATGACCCTTCAAGAAAGCCTGGAGATAAGGGCCAAGAGGGGTTCCTGAAGATGGCGCAGTGGCCACGCCTGTG
This sequence comes from Pedetes capensis, assembly GCA_007922755.1. Taxonomy (NCBI): domain Eukaryota; kingdom Metazoa; phylum Chordata; class Mammalia; order Rodentia; family Pedetidae; genus Pedetes; species Pedetes capensis. The sequence goes on from VMDO01017677.1 coordinate 8,415, forward strand.
ATCCCAGTGCTCAGGAGGCTGAGGCGGGAGGATGGTGAGTTCCAGGCCGGCCTGGGCCTCACAAGACCCTGTCTCAAAAATAAACCAAAACGTGGGTCTTTGGCAAGAGAAGGCTGGGAGAGGTTACTCAGTGGACAGGGTCAGGTGGGATGGGCGCCAGCATTGCAATTCATGGTCCAGGGAGGGGAGACCATGGGGTCCCAGTGGTCCCCACAAAGGATTTGGAATCAGGACTTCTCAGAGCTCAAGCACCTGGAACCAAGGAGCTGTTTGAATTGCGGACTTGTGTGCAACGCGCTGTTTCTTAGAGTTTCCAAACCAGGGACGGGCTGTGATTTCTGGCTTTAGCCAGATAAGCCGTTTCTTCTTCTCCTCGCTCCATTGACTGTTCATGTTTTGAGCATTTGCTTTGTGCCAAGCCCCGCAGGCATCAGGACAGGCTCAGTCCCTACACTGCCCAGGGAGAGGGACAAACAGGGCCTCAAACAACCTGCAGATAAGCATAACCATTAAAAAAATACCTGTGTTCCAACCAGAACCAGGAAGACAAATAGGATGGTTTGTTAGAGAGCAAAAGGATGGGGCCGGGGCCAGCTGCTTAAGGCGCACCCAGAGGAGCCCTCCTGAGGAGGGGACAATTGGGCAGAGGCCTGAATGGTGAGAAGCAAAGGAAGAGAATTCCAGGTAGAGGGAACAGTACATGCAAAGGGCTTCAGGCTGCACTGTGCCTCGGGTGTGGGAGGAGACCAGTGTGATCTGGGCCAAGCCAATGAGGGTGAGGTGAAAGGAAACTGAGATGATGGAGAGGAAGAAGGGGTAGATGTTGGTTTGTCCAGAGCCTTGTGGGAAAAGAGGAGTTGGGATTTTATCTTGATGGCAGTAGAGAGCCATTGAATACGCCTACACACACGCACACACTTGTGTGCGCATGCGCAGTGCTGGAGATCAAACTGAGGCCTCCTGTATGCTAGGTGAGCCTTCTACCCCTGAGATCTAGATTTGATTTTGATGGCCATAGGGAGCCATTGAGTACTCCAACGCACACATGCAGCCTTCCTCTCCCTTCCTGTGGCTGCTCCACTTTGCCCTTCTCCCTCAGGTTTCATCCTCAATGTCAACCTATTCAAAGAGCCCTCTCCCAGACACACCAGCAGAGTGGGTCCTCTTTTGCTAATCTCAATCACAGCTCCCCTAAATTCTTTTCTTTGTGGTATGGGGGCTGCTGAACCCAGGGCCTCACACATACTTTGCAAGTGCTCTACCACCGAGCCGCACCCCCATCCCCTTTTTAAAATTTTTTATCTTGAGTCAGGGTCTCGCTAAGGCTGCCTCTGGCTTCAAACTTGTGCCTCGGCCTCCCCAGTCCCTGGGATCACAGGCGTGCGCCACAGCAAATTCTCTGTATACACGGATGATTCCATAAGCACCACACTGTGACCTGGCCTGATCTGTGCCGCATCTGCCCTAGAGTGACCAGAGAGGGCTGGGATCTGTTCTTATCCAGCCTGCATCCCTGGAAGATCTTTGGCCAATAGTAGGTCCAACCACTAACAGAATGGGTTCCCCACACCCTGTACTTTGTCCCCCACCATGTCCCAGGGCTCCTTGAGCTCTGTGGTCCATAGCAGGCACTTAGTGTATATTTGGTGGCTGGCTCAATTAAGGACGCTGAAGTTTCTCATATGCAAGACAGGAAGAGCTCTGGGATCCAGGTCTGCTGGGGGCTGTGCCCTGGCTGGTCCCTGGTGGAGGCCCTGGTGGGGTCTCAGCCCGGGGTGAGGCTGATTTCCAGACCTGCTGTACTGTACCCCGCAGGCCATGGTCCTCCCCTGTGGGGTAGAGGCCGCTCTGAGCCCGGCCAGTCGCGGAGGCCACTCCTGAGGCCCAGAGCAGGAGGAGGGGCTGGCGGGAGCGGGAAGTCGCAGCCTGGCTCAGTCCCCAGCTCAGTCCCTTCCCTGGCAGGTGGCCCTCCCCTGCGCCCGCGCTTGGCAGAGCGGCTCCCTGCTGACGCTACCGCGCGCGCAATGTCACCGGCCGGGAGAGGCCACTGCTGACCCCACTGGGGTCGATCCCTGGGGTGGCTTCTCTCCCGGGGAAGGGGACGATGGGCCTCAGTTTCCCCGCGGGTCCAGGCTGGAGCGGAGGCGGCGGCGCGCGGGGGCGGGGGCGCGCGGGGGCGGCGGCGCCACCTTAAGGCAGCTGAGCCCGCAGCTCCCGGCCGAGCCCCGCCGGAGGGAGGCGGCTCCGCGCCCACCCCGCACCGCACCGCTGCCCGCGCCTGCGCCGCCCGCCCCGCAGGTCGCGGGGACACCGGGGTCCCCCGGCCCGCGCCGCCGCGCGCGCCCCCTGGGTGGCCGGCGAGGCCCGCCGCTGCTCCCGGCCGCTGCTCCCCCGGCCCCGACTGCTCCCCAGCGGCTTCTCCCCCGGCCCCATCTGGTCCCCGGCCGCAGGATGTACCCCCAGGGCAGGCACCCGGTGAGCGGGGCACGGCCACGGGAGGGAAGTGGGGGGGCCCCCCATCGGGGGTCCCGGGACTGACCCGCGCCCCCTCCGCAGCCCGCGCTGCCCGGGCAGCCTTTCAAGTTCTCGGTGCTGGAGACGTGCGAGCGCATCAAGGAGGAGTTTCAGTTCCTGCAGGCGCAGTACCACAGGTGAGCGCCCGGCCGCGAGGGAGGGGGATCGGCCCCCCAGAAGGGAGAGGGAGCCCCGGGGCCGGGGCGAGCAGCCCGGGGAGCCGCCAGGGGGAGAAGCCAGGACCCCAGGTGGGGGGCCGTGGCACCCCCGCAGGTTGGGGAGACAGTGGGGGGCAGGGCCAGCCTGTCACTTTGGAGAGTGGCCCACGTGGGGACCCCGTCTCCCCCGTCCCGCCTAGCCTCAAGCTGGAGTGCGAGAAGCTGGTCAGCGAGAAGACGGAAATGCAGCGCCACTATGTCATGGTGAGGGCCTGGGGTCCCAGGGGCCTCCCTGAGCCTCGCCTGCCCCTCGGGGAAAGGGGGCCGCCTGGACTTCCACAGCTTCCCAGGGCCCTGAAGTCCTTGGGGGGGGGGCTCAGCTCCCACCTGCTCCACCTCTGCAGAGAGTGGAGGGGGCCTCCCTTCCAGCTGACCCCGAGTTCTTCTGGGCTGGGGGGCTCTGGGTCCTGCCATGGTTCCCCCAGCCTGGGGGGTCTTGGATGACTCCAGGGCCCCCAGGAGTGGCTGGCGGTCCCCAGTGGGCGTTTCCTTTGCAGTACTACGAGATGTCCTACGGGCTGAACATCGAGATGCATAAGCAGGTAAGGCGGCCCGCAGGGGACCGGACTGTCAGAGCCCAGGGACGGGCCCAGCGTGGGCGATCCTGGGCCAAGTGGACTAGGGAACGGGGGCCATTCTGAAGTCCCACAGAGATCCTTGCAGCTGATCTGGAAACAAGGGAGCAGATTTCAGCTGCATGGGAGGACGAGGGTGTTCAGCTTCTAGGGACGGTGGCCTGCGGGGGGAGCAGGCCAGCAGGGAGGCGGGCAGTTGGCAGGAGTGTGGTGTCAGCTGGAGCAGAGGCTGAGTGTCCACAGAGTCAACGCTGGTCCCTGGAGGGGCTGGATAGATGTCCTGTGTGCCCCTTTCAGCCCAAAGAGTTGGAAGTTTGGGGATGGACCTCAAAGACTCTGTTGCGATTTTGAATCTGAAGTGAATCCTAGTAGGACCAGGCAGACCGTCGCGACCTTGTTCTCAAGGACCTGAACCCGCTGCTGTGGTCCAGGCTGACCGCAGCTCGGTAAGCCAGCCCAGCGTGCAGGGTTCTGTGGCTATTCTCAGGGCTCCAGGCTGGACCTCAGTGCTGTGAGGGTCTGAGATAGACCGCACAATTCCGTGGCTGTCCTCAGGGCTTTGAGGTGGACCCCAAGAGGATGCTGTGAGGCCGGAGGTTCTGACACTCCCCAAGCTTTGACTTTGGTATCAGGATTCTGAGATAGCCCTCAGAGTTCTGAGCTAGATCTCAAGGTTCTGAGCTAGACCCCTATGTACTGAGATATCTCACAGGGTCCTGAGTCTGCCCCCTAGCTTCCCAGTGTGGTGTCAAGGTTCTAACATAGACCTGAAGGGTCAGAAATTGATTCCAGTGGTCAAGGCTAACCCTAAGATCCTGAGACTCACCAGCGGTTTCTAAAGGGTCAGAGGGAGGCTGGATGCTATGGCCACACCTGTGATCCCAGCGACTTGGGAGGCTGAGGCAGGAAGGTCGCAAGTCCGAGGCCAGAGGCAGCCTGTGTAACTTAGCAAGATCCTTTCTCAAGATAAGAAATAACACATGGGATGGGGGTGCAGCCCGGTGGTAGAGCGCTTGCAAAGTCTGTGCGAGGACCTAGATTCAACCCCCAAGTACATAAAATAAAATGAGTCAAAGGCATGTAAGAGCCCAAGATGGGCGAAGTCTCAGATTCTGCGCAGCGGAATGTTAGAGTCCAAGGCTTCCCCGGAGTGGTGGGTGAGGTGCTGGGGACAGTGGCCTGCAGGGGTTCCCTGGTGTGTGTAAGCTCTGCTGGGGCGATGTAGGGGGTGATGGTGTGTGTGGAGCATGCCGTGGCCTTGCGGGTGCACACTACAGACCCCCTGATGTGGCAGGGTACACAGAGGCTAAGCACGGGCCTGGCTCTTACCCCCTTTGCCCGATGTGACTTGTCAGTGTCTTTGGGGCACCTGGACCAGACCGTTCCATTCATCTCTGATCACCCAGTGCCTCTGAGTCTGTGGCAGCTTCTCGCAGACCCTTGCTCCATGGGCACCGTGGGGGGGGGGTTGCGTTTATGACCCGCAGGACCTCAGCCACACCTCCCGGGCTCCAGGCCCCTCAGAACAAGCCCCACATCCTGATATTCACACCGCATGGCTCGGAGCCCTTCCACGCAGATGTGCACGTGGCTGGTGTTTTCCGTATTCGAAAATCCCTGTCTTGAGATGGTTCTCACTGGGTGTGCCCTGTCCACCCTTCTTTTCATTCATTTTTCCAACGGGCTGGCACACACCGGGCAAAGACGCCCCCAGCCTGTGCCTCGCTGGCCTCAGCTTTTCCGCTGCGCCCACAGGTGATGGTCCCCCTGCCCCTCAGCTTCTCCAGTGCTTGCCACCCCTCGCGGACCGGGGCTGAGGGTCTGTGACCCCCTCCGACCCGTCCCGTCTGGTGGCTTCCTGCAGGCTGAGATCGTGAAGCGCCTGAGCGGCATCTGCGCTCAGATCATCCCCTTCCTCACTCAGGAGGTGAGTGGCCTGGGGGTGGCTGGGGGAGGAGAGAGTGGGGGATCTGCTGGGGCCTCGAGCATGAGTGGGTTGTGCTGTGGAGGGAGCTGGAGGTGATGACAGTGAGGCCGGGGCTGCAGGGATCCAGCGAGATGCTGGCTGGGATGAGGCCTGGTGACTTTTTCCTCTTGAGAGTTAACAGAGGGTAGCACTGACCCCCAAGCCCAGCAGCCAGAACAGGTGGGTTGGACTCCTGGCTCTGTGGCTTTAGGAAAGATCGGTGCGTCTCTGTGCTTGCCCCTTACCACTGTGCTCAGAAAGGCTAGACGAGCTACTCTGTGCAGTCCCTGCGTGCTGTCAGCTTGTCGTGCCATGGGCTCCCGTGTTGCTGTGATGCTGGAAGCTGTGCCACCAGGTATCTCAGATCCCAGCAGAACCACCCATGGTGGACAGGTTTCAGCTGAGCTTCCAGACTGAGACAGACTGGGGAGAAGGACCTGGCAGCCCACTCCCAAAACAACTAGCCATTGAAAACCCTAGGAATAGCAGAGAAGCACTGGCAGATATAGTGCTGGAAAATGAGCCCCCCAGGTTGGAAGGCATTCAAGAAATGACTGGGGAAGAGCTGCCTCCTCAAAGTAGAGTCAACCTTAATAACAGGATTGGAGTAAAACCCCTGGGGCCTCCTTATGATGATTTGGCACAACTCAAAATGAGAACAAACATAGTGGCTGCAACAATAAGCTCAAACATGAAAAGATCATGTGCACAGCACAGTGTCAGGGAGTGCTTCATTCTCTTGTACACTGGGTGGCTATGAGGTGGACCCGACACAATGGTTCCCAACAACAAAAACAACAAGAACAGCAACAACAATGCTATGTGCCAAGTCAGGGCCCAGGAAGGGACAATCCTTACCTGGTTCTCGGTGAAATGAACCGGTCACAGAAGGACACACGGCATGATTCTGCTCCCAGGAGGGCCACAGAGGCATCTGAGCCATAGAGACAGGAAGTAGGATGGTGAGGGCAGGGGCTGCGGAGGGGGTGGCAGTGAATGTTTCAGGGGGACAGAGCTTCAGTTTGGGGACATGGACGTTTTCTGGAGATGGGTGGTGGGGACCCATGCACAGCCATGGGAACACACTTCATGCCGCTTAACTGTGCATTTAAAATGGGTGAGGTGCATTTTTAGCACAATAATTTTTAAAAGATGAAACTAGCACAGATATATAGTAACTGCTGTGACCACTTTGTTAAAACTTCAAAAACAAATGTCAGCCCTAGTGAGGATGCCCGTGGTTCCTTCCCCAGGACCTTTGCACTGGTGGCTCCTGTTTCTATCTGGATCATCCTCCCTCTAGAGAGACATAAGGACAGGTCCACCTCAGGCTGGATACAGTGGAGAGGGTGCTTAGTGCAGTGAGGACCAAACACAGAGGGGAGGTGTCAGCTTGGTTCAGACCCCACCCACTGAGTCTGAGGTTTCCAGAAGCTTGGGAGAGGTAAAGGTCCCATGTCCATGCAGAGTGTGGAGGCAGGATCTGAAGCCAAGGGTAAGGACAAGGTGGCCCAGGGTGAGAAGGGCAAGAATGGAAAGAAGTGCAGATAACAGGACTTTTGGAATGAGGGAACAAAGCACACCTATTTGCCCAGCAACTCCATTCTACAGGCAAGAAGTCAGCAAACTACAGCCCGAGGGCCAAACCCAACCCTCTACTTGTTTTTGTGAATAAAGTTTTACTGGCACACAGAGGGCCAGTTCCTGTACACAGGATCTCTGTCACCTTTCCCCTGTGAACGCAGATCTGAGGAGCTGTGATTAAGACCCCATGGCCTGCAAAGCCAGGAAAGTTTTCTGATTTGGGGGGGGGGTTCTTTATTGTTTTTGGAGATGAGGTTTCTTACCAGGTAGCCCAGCTGGGCCTGGAACTTGCCGCCCTCCTGGCCGGGGCGCCTGGCTCCGGCCCCACGTGGAGATGAGGTCTCACAAGGTTGAGACAGGGTCTCACGAGACCCACGCAGACCTCGAGCTCACCATCCTCCCGCCTCAGCCTCCCGAGCGCTAGGATCCCAGGCATCGCCATGGGTCCTGGCCAAAGCAAGGAAATTTTCCCTTTGTGGGAAAAGTTGGCTGTGCTCTGTCCCAGACCCCCCAACACAGGTGTGCCCTGGGCTGTAGATTCACATCCATGTGCCACCCCTGTGCAGGAGTTGCCATGTCCCCTCCCCTAGGGCAGGACAGCGTGTGCCGTGGTCAGCTGCAGTCCCACCACCGGCACCCGTGGCCATTTGACTGTGCTCAGTTTCTAATGGGAGAAGGACCTGGCAATCCACTCCCAAGGCAATCCCGAAACAATTAGCCATTGAAAACCCTATGAGGGTCGCTATGAGTCGGATACTGACTCGACGGCACCTAACAACAACAACAACAACAGTTTCTAATGGTTTAGTTTGGCGGTGCTGGAGGTGGCGCCCAGAGCCTCACAGCCCTGGGCAGGTGCCCGGCACCGAGTGAATCTCCAGTAAGATTCAGGGATGTGGGTCAGTGGTGAGCGCCGGCCCAGCACACGAGAGGCCTCAGCATTGGGGGAAAAAAATGGTTCTGTCAAATGGAAGCAGCCAGATGCAAGGACAGAGAAAGCCCGTGAGACGGTTCAGAACGACCGAGCCACGCGGCCCCCGGGAGGCAGTGGCAGGTGCAGAGTCACAGACAAGCAGATTACGGTGATGGACAGCTCAGGGGCGGCCTCTGCGGGCTGGCAATTTTTTCCTTCTTTTTCCATTTTTCTTTCTTCTCTCTCCTTACCCACCTCCCTTCTTCCTGAGCACTCTGCCTCTGAGTTTCACGCCAGCTCAGGCTGAGCATTTCTGTCCCGTGGCACAGGCAGTGGCCCATGGGTGCTAATGTACAACAGTCTTCTTGTGCTCTGGAGGCTGAGGCGGGAGGATGGAGGCTTCCCGGCTGAGTGGGGCTACATAGCAAGGCCTTGTGTTAAAAACACAAATAATGACAACAAAAATTTCTGTCTCTCTCTTTCTCTGTGTCTCTCTGTGGTCCTGGGGACTTGAACCCAGGGCCTGGTGCATGCTTTTCAAGTGCTCTACCACCGGGCTGCATTTTGTACTGTTTATCTTGAGTCAGAGTCTTGCTGAGTTGTGCAGGCTGCCTCTGGCCTCCAACTTGCCATCCTCCTGCCTCAGCCTCCAGAGTTGCTGGGATCACAGGTGTGGTCACTGTGCGCAGCTAATGATAATAATAATAATTTTAAGAAATAAACAGAAAGGGTAGGAGGACGGAGGCTCGGCTTAGCAGGGGTAGGGGATGCTTTCTCAGCACGGGAGAAGCCCTGGACTTCCATCCCCAGCACCACAGAAGAAATTTTAAGAGAAAAAGGAAGAAAAGTAACAAGCCAGGCACCATGGCACCTGGGGAGGCCGAGGCAGGAGGATCAGGAACTTGAGGCTGGAGGCAGCCTGTGCCATTTAGCTAGACCTTGACTCAGAATAAAAACTAGAAAAGGAGCTGGGGGTGCAGGTCCGTGGCAGAGCCCTGGCTGAGCATGCGTGAGACTCTGGGTTCAGCCCCCCAGCTGCCCACCACCCCCTAGCAAAAGGAAAAGGAGGAAAGAGGCCGAGAGAGGGGAAGAAAGGGGGAGAAACAGCAAGAACTTGGGTAAAGATCCGTAACATCGAGGGCATCGCGCAGGCGCTGGGGGCCATGGGGCTTGAGCCCCGTCTACCGAGTGTCCCTGTCCCCAGCACCAGCAGCAGGTGCTCCAGGCGGTGGAGCGGGCCAAGCAGGTGACGGTGGGCGAGCTGAACAGCCTCATCGGGGTGAGTTGCCCAGCCTGGCCCGGCCCTGCCCTGCCCTGCTGTGGGGACGCTGGCAGCTCCAGCAGGTGCTAAGTGGGGGGATGCCAGGTGCACCTCCCGCTCCCACCTGCCCCACGCCTGCCTCCCGGGCCAGGGCGTGGTGGGTGCCTGGCCCACTTGGCCCGCCTGGCCCGCCTGGCCCATCCTCCCTCCCCTCTAGCAGCAGCAGCTCCAGCCGCTGGCCCACCACACCCCCCCTGTGCCTCTCACCCCTCGCCCTGCCGGGCTGGTAGGGGGCGGTGCCACCGGGCTGCTCTCCCTGTCTGGCGCCCTGGCCGCGCAGGCCCAGCTGGTAGCAGCTGCAAAGGAGGATCGCGCGGGTGCAGAGGCTGACGGGTCCAGAGGTGAGTGGATGGCCGGGCAGCACTGGCAGGGGACCCGGGAGTGGAGAATTGTGAGGAATCAATGAAAGGGGTCACAGGGCTGCGGGGCTCAACTTCACTCCCCGGTGCTGTGTGTCCTTGGGGAAGTCCCCACCCTCTCTGGGCATCTGCCTGCACAGGCAGGGAAGGAACCGTCCAATTCTTGCAGGGATGTTGGGAGGAGTGGGGCGGTGCGGAGCTGGGAGGAAGGCTTTATACACTGGAGGGCTGCGCTCCAGGCATCGTGGGCCTGAACCCCTCACTCTCTCTCCTCTCTCTCTTTGCCCCCGCCATCTGCCAGTGGACAGAATCCAGAGCAGGGTGAGTGGAGGCCCCCGGGGACGGGCTCTGTATTCGTGTGTGCCTGCGGCTGGGGGCTGGGGTCTGAGAGGGTCCAGAGTGAGACCCATATCCTGATTTCTAGACCGCCAGGCTCGGAGTCCTTCTGTGGGGGACGTGCCCAGGCGGCTAGAGTTTTACTTATTTAAAGACTTCCATCTTGAGTTGTTTTTCTTTTTGGGTAACTGAGTAAATGAAAGGGTGTACGCCCGTGGAATGTTCCAGTCTGTTCCCCTTTATTAATTCACCCAGCCCGCTGGGGTGCAGCTCCGTGGCAGAGCGCCTCCCTAGCGTGCGCACAGCCCTGGGTTCCATCCCCAGGCCTGCAAACCAACGTCAGTGTCTGCGCCCCGCTGCCAGTGTCGGTGGGCTGCCCGACAGAAATATAATGTGAGCAATGGGTGAAATTTGTTCTCTTTCTTTCTTCTTTTTCTTTTTGTTGTACTCCTGGGGATCAAACCCAGGGCCTTGAGCAAGCTGGGCAAGCGCTCTACTGCTGAGCCGCAACCCCTGGATATAACTTTTTTAAAGAAACGATGTTATCGTTGCCATAATTATAGATGCACAGGAGGCTTCCTGTACCATTCACTGAGCTTCTCTCATGATCACATCCTGTGCAACTTGTTGTTAGGTGCCGTCCAGTTGGGTCTGACTCATAGTGACCTGATGTACAAAAGAACAAAACACTCCCGAACACCATGCCATGCCTGGCACTACGTCAGTGCTTCTCTGCTGTTCATAGGGTTCCCAATGGCTGGCGGTTTCGGGAGTGAGCTGCCAGGTCCGTCCCTAGCCTGCGGCACCTGGTGTTCCCAGGTGGTCTCCCATCCGAGGACTAACCTGACCACTGCTTAGCTTCCGAGAGCAGACAAGCTCGGATGCCAGGGTGGTTTCATTCTGGTGGCCCCTGGCAGCTTTGGTGTTCCTTGGCCTGTGGCTATTTCACTTCAATCTGCCTCTATCTCTGTGTGGCTGTCTTTCCTGTGTGTGTTTTAAATTTTTTTTTTTTTTTGTAATTTTTGGTTCTTTTTGATATGGTCTCACCGGGCCCAGGCTGGCCTGGATTGCGCCCTCCTCCCTCCTCAGCCTCCCAAGCGCTGGCTTAGGGAGCATGTCTGTACAAACGGGGAGACTGAGGCTCGTCTCAGGGAGTCAGGAAAGCCATGTGAGGGCCACACGGTTGGGCCAGTCCTGCCATGTGCCTCAGTGCCAGGCCCTCAGCCTTTGCCCTGGCCCCGCGGGGTCCCTGTCCTTTATCCTCGAGGGCTGGGCCGCCAGCATCGGGAGTGTGGTTTCGAATCCTATGGTTTTGAGCTTGGCGTGTCCACGGGTCTCGGTTTCCCCATGGGTGCTGTGGGATTAACCCCTGCCTGTCAAGAGCCGGCTGTGAGGCCGAGAATGAAGCACTGGGCTGGGGTTGTGGCTCAGTGGTGAACACTTGCCATGAAGCCCCGGGTTCATCTCCCGGCACCACAAAACCAACCAGCAAAGAAGCTGAAAGAACAAAAGCCTCTTGGCACCCAGGCTTCCCTTGGAACGGCCCATTTTCCAGATGGGAAGCTTGAGGTACTGACATTGCAACAGCCACTGCGTCCTCAGCCTTGGCTGGGCCAGACTGCAATCTGGGAGCCCAGGCCCTGACCCCTGTGTCCCTGCAGAGCGCGTCCCCTTCACCTCCTGAGAGTCTGGTGGAGGAGGAGCGACCTAGTGGCCCAGGAGACAATGGGAAGCAGAGAACAGAGGACAAGGATCTGTCAGGACTTTATGTGAGTGGGGGGGGGGCGAATGGAGGACTGGGGTGGGCACCTATGGCCCAGAAGGGCTCCAGCCTGGCCCTTGGGCACCTTCCATCTGCCAGTTCTGTCTGTAACCCTCCCTCTAGAGCCTTCCATAGCTCCCCATTGCTCATGGAGCACTGGCCAATCAGGAGAGACCCTCTGCTGCCAGGCTTGACTCTCTAGTTGCTCTAAGACCCTGTGGCCTCTGGGCCACGCAGCCCTTTGGATTTCCTCCCTCCAAAACCGTAAGCTGGGCTAGGGGTGTGGCTCAGTGGGACAGCATTGGCTTAGCATGTACAGGGCCGTGAGTTCCATTCCTAGTTCCACACACATACACAGGAAAGGAAAAGCAAAGAAAATTTAAAAGAAAAGAAAGAGGGAAGGAAGAAAGAAGGAAGGAAGGACAGAAAAATAAAATTGGGTATGGGAGGGAGTTCAGGGAAAACCCTCCTGCCCCATAGCCTTGGGTCTACCATTGGTTTCTGGACAAAACAGATGCTCCCCAAAGGCAGCCCATCATATCAATGCCACTGCGCTCTGGCAATGTTTTCTGCATTCCTCAATGGAACTTTAGCTTGTTCCTTCTCTTGAGGGCAATAGGGAGCCATTGAGGAATATAGAGTAGAGGCGGAGGGCTATGTGGGCGGGGCGGGCTGGAGGCCAGGAGCCCAAGGAACAGGTGGGAGGGGACAAGATGTGCTCAGCAGCTCCGGGATGGTGGCAGAGGGAGGCCGACAGAGGACAGGAGAGATGTGGCCGAGAGGCCGATTGGTCCTGTGGCAGTGCGTGAGGGGCCAGGACAACTCCAGGTCTCTGGCTGTCCCCTCACCGTTCAGAAGGGTAAACCTTGGCTGGGAGAGGCTTTGGGGGCCTGACCAGGCAGTTCCTCCCTGCCCTGTGTCCCCAGGACAGTGACGAGGACAAGAGTGATTACAACCTGGTGGTGGACGAGGTGAGCTGGGTCCCCACTGCCCTGGGTTTTCTGGGGTGGGGGCATGGCAGGAGTGGGGGCCCCTCTCTGGAGTGGCTCGGGTGGGGGCAGGTAGAGTGAGGGACGCTGGGATACTTCTGTTCTCAAAGTGTGGGTGAGGAAACTGAGGCCCACAGGACCCTGGAAGCAGGCGGGAGCAGTGGCTTCGAGCCCTGGTTGCTGTGACTTGGGGGAAGGAACAACCCCTTCCCTGGCCTTCATGTCCCAGCTGTCCAGTGGGGGGCACTGAGACACAGCCTTACATAGTCATTGCCGACCCACTGCAGTGGGCATGAGGCCTCGAGGGTTTCGCTGTCCTCTGGGGTAGAGTTGGAAGTGGGCAAGGCAGCGACTCTGCCTCCTCTCCCCCCTCACCCACACTCCGCCACCTCCTTTGACCCAGGACCAGCCTTCCGAGCCCCCCAGCCCTGCAAATGCGCCCTGTGGCAAGGCCCCCATCTGTGTCCCTGCACGGCGGGACCTCGTGGACAGCCCATCGTCCTTGGCCTCCAGCCTCGGATCGCCACTCCCCAGAGGCAAGGAACTCATACTGGTAAGGATAAGGGTAGTATGGGGGCACTTGAAACTCACTTTATGTCTTCTGGGGGAGCCTGGAAACAGGTGTGATGCCAGGAGCAATCAGGAGGCATGTGCGTGTGTATTTGCTCACGGTTCTTTTGCTCCCTAATTTTTTTCCTGCAAAACTGAAGCTCGGTAAACACCAAAAGGGCAACTTTGTAACTGAGCCTGGTAAATAATATCCAGAGCAACTCAGCCCCTGACAGGGAACCCAGGTGTCCCTTCCGATAAAGAAACACTGAGGAAATAGACCTGGTGCAATCCAGCTGCCCTTGGACTGCGGGCCAGCAAGTGCTAAATCTTCAGAGGCGTTCAGAGACCTGCAGCTCCAACCTGGGACGCCCGCGAGGACAGTCCCTGGGCTTTCAACACGCCAGGTGTCTGCACCTTCTCAAAGCGGCCCCTGGGCATCAGAATTCAGCTCCATCGCGAACCCCTCCTCTCCCCAAATCTTCCCCAGACAGGGGAGGTTGTCGGTTTCCAGGCTTCCCCTCCCACCAGGTTGCCATGGTAACTGCCAGAGGTTGGGGCTCAGGCTGTATCTTTAAGAGCCCTCCTCCCTCCCACTGCTGCCAGACCTGGGCTGGGGGTGGGGCAGGGCCAGTCTGCTGGAGAAGGCGCTCCCCCCAGGCCTCCTGACCCTTGGCGTCCTCTGCACTTGCGCCCACTGTGGGCGGCAGTAGGGAGACGGTAAGGGGCACGGCCGGGATGGGATGTTCTTCAAAGGTAAAGGAGGTGAGGGCGGGAGGCCCCCACCCAGAGCCCGGCCCCAGGTGAAGGGGCGGCCTGCAGGCCATCCGTGCCCTTGTTCCAAGGTCTGCCTGTGGACACCCACTTCACACCTGCATTCCTGACTGTGGATTCGCACAGTGCGCCTTACCCTAAGTGCGCGTGGCTCTGGGGGTGGAGGCGCCCTGGGCTTCCCATGGGCACCTGCAGGTGTGTGTCCCTGTGGGCAGCCCCCGAGTGCCCACGCTCAGGTACCCTGTGCAGATGCTCATTTGCCAAATCAGCTATGGGCCCCGAGGTGCGCACACCTGCAACCGGACATGTGCCACCAGTCACTTGTGGTCACTTTCCATGAGGTCTAGGTGCTGGAGGCGGTCTTCTCCCACCCACTTTCTTTCTCCTTCCTTCCTTTTTTTTTTTTTTTTTTTTTTTTTTGAGACAGGCTCTCGCTTTGTAGCCCAGGCTGGCCCTGAACTAAGCATCCTCCCGCTCTGCTCTCAGGTGCTGGGATCACAGGCATGGCCGCTCCACCCAGCTTCCTGCCCAACTTCTTTCTTTCCTTCTCTCTCTCCTTTCCTCTCCTTTCTGGCCTGTTTGCAGTGCTGGGGGCTGAACCCAGGGCCTCACACCTGGGAGGCAAGTGCTCCCTTTGCTCAGCTGCACGCCGGCCTCTTTTTTAATTATTTGAGACAGGCTGCTGGCCTCAAACGTGTGATGCTCCTACCTTGGTCTCCCGAGTCCTGGGATCACAGGCATGGCCAGTTTCTGAGCAGCCCCCTGGGCCCAAAGGCTCTGGCAGCCTGGAGGTCCTCAGTCCTGCCTTTTCTCCACAGAGCGACCTCCCTGCCAGCACACCTGCCTCCAAGTCCTGCGACTCCTCCCCTCCCCAGGACGCAGCCACTCCTGGGCCCAGCTCGGCCAGTCACCTCTGCCAGCTGGCAGCCAAGCCTGCGCCATCCACGGAGAGCATCGGTGAGCGCCTGCCGGGGGCCAGAGAGCGTCTCCTTCCCAGTGCCTCCAGAGCACGTTAGGGCGGGAGATGCCAGCCCTTGAACTCATCCCCCTGGGCCTTTCTGCAACTCCACTCTAGGCACTGCCTCCCTCTGCACCTCAGTTTCCCCACTGTGACTGCTTGACAGGTGGAGGAACTGAGGCCTAGAGACTCAAAGCCTGCAGCCATAGCCCTGTGGCATCCAACCCCATCAGATCTCAGAAGCTAAGCAGGGTTGGGCCTGGTTAGTCCTTGGATGGGAGACCGCCTGGGAACACCAGGTGCTGTAGGCTTGAGAGAAGGACCCGGCAACCCACTCCCAAACATCAGTCCGCCATTGAAAACCCTATGAATGGCAGAAAAGCACTGACAATAGTGTTTCGCCTATTGTATGCAGGGTCACTGAGTTGGATGCTGACTTGACCACACCTAATAATAACAACAAAGAGACTCAAAGTGACTTCCTTTACTTCGGGCACCGGACTGACAAGTGTTGAGTCAGGCTTGAGTCACCAGCTGTGTAACTTTAAGCTAGTGACCCAACCTCTCTGAGCCTCAGTTTCCCCTCATGTATTCTGGGAGATGATTGACCAGGCCTTATGCTCATTCTGGGGTTTCTGAAAGCAGTGTGGCCTTGGGGAGTACCCTTAAAGAGCTCCCCATTGGTGGGGGAGGTGACCTAGATCCTGAAACTCCCAGAGCTGGGGTGGAGGGAGGGACTCAAGATAGACAAAGGCTGAAGGTGGGGGTGGGGAGGCTCAAGGATGGTCACAAGATATTGATGGACACTGGGTCTGGGTTTTGAAGGTTGAGTAGGAGTTTACCAGTTGAAGTAAAGGGAAGGCATGTCAGCCGGAGGAACCGTATGTGCAGAGGTCTGAGCGTGTCACAGGTTGTGACCCACACAGAAGCCCAGCACAGAAACCCTTCAAGGCAGGAGAGGCCAGGCCTGGGCCTGGGTGTCTGAAGGCCTGTCCTGACCTTTCTCCCTCAGCCCTGAGGAGCCCCCTGACCCTGTCCAGCCCCTTCACTACGTCATTCAGCCTGGGCTCCCACAGCACCCTCAACGGGGACCTCTCCATGCCCAGCTCCTACGTCAGCCTCCACCTGTCCCCCCAGGTCAGCAGCTCCGTGGTGTATGGACGCTCCCCAATGGTGAGTCCTCCGGGCAGGGGCACCAGGAAGTGTCGGCAGGGCCCAGGGGCTGGGGGACCAGAAGGAGAAACCAGCGTCTCAGGGAAGGACAGGGGAACTGAGAAAAGGAGGGGAGCTTGGCTGGGCAGGCCCATGTAGGAAGACGACCTGAGGGTCTCAGTGGCCCACACACTGCCTCCACATCAGCCCCTGCAGCTGTGGACGTAGCTGCTGATTAAGCTTCATTGTCCTGGGGGCCCTGTTAGAGCAAGGGTCAGCCCTGAACGGGCGATTCTTGGGGTTTCTTCCAACCCTGGGGACCCAGGGCTCCCTGGACAGAGACTTTGGGGCCCCCTGAGTGAAAACCTCAGCTCTCTGGTCTCTGGAGCAGTGAAGATGTCTGCTTCCCAGTGGGGGCTGGTGAACAAGCCCAGGGGCCTCTGCCAAGCAGAGAGGCGCAGGGCTCCGGGAACCCAGGAGGAGGCAGGGGCGGCTGGGTCACCTGCCTCGGGAGCCCTCCCTGGCTTTTTGCAGATGGCGTTCGAGTCGCACCCCCATCTCCGGGGCTCCTCCATCTCGTCCGCTCTGCCCGGCATCTCCGGGGGAAAGCCGTGAGTCCCAGGGTGGGGGTCCGGCCGGGGACTCCTGTGCCTCAATTCACTGTGTGGGGCGGAACTCGGGGTTTCCCCGCTACTCTTCCAAAGTCCCTCAGGAAAGATAACCGGGGACCCTGGGAGATCCCGCGGGGAATGCCTCGCTGCCAGACTAGTGGTTCTCAAGAGGGAGATTCTGCTCCTCAGGGGACACTGGGCAATGCCCGGGGACCTGCATAAGCTGTACAGCTGGGAGGGGCGCACCCGGCACGGAGTGGGTGGAGACCGGGGCCCTGCCCAGCACCCTCGGAGGTGAGGCTGGCCGCAGGGAGCCAGGAACAGTCCGGAGCTCCTGTTTGTACAGTCTGTGCCACGGCCACGTGTGGCTCCAGAGCCCCGCAGACGCGGCCACCTGCGGGAGTGGCCAGGTGCTGCGGGTCCCGGGCGCCCCACGGCCGCGTCCCCGCAGGGCCTACTCCTTCCACGTGTCGGCCGATGGGCAGATGCAGCCCGTGCCCTTCCCCTCGGACGCGCTGGTGGGTGCGGGCATCCCGCGGCACGCGCGACAGCTGCATACGCTGGCGCACGGCGAGGTGGTCTGCGCCGTCACCATCAGCGGCTCCACGCAGCACGTGTACACGGGCGGGAAGGGCTGCGTGAAGGTGTGGGACGTGGGCCAGCCCGGCGCCAAGACACCCGTGGCGCAGCTGGACTGCCTGGTGAGCGCGGGGCGGGGCCTGCAGACCAACCAGGGGCGGGGCTTATGGGAAAATAGTCTGGGCTTTGCTGGTCAACCAATGGCGGAGATTAGGGGCCAAGCAGTGGCGGGGTGTACAGCAAAATTAGGGCGGGGCTTATGGGCCAATCAGGGGAGGGGTTTATAGGCCAACTAAAGTGTGGCCTGTAAGGGGAGGGGCCTGCAGGTCAACCAGGGGTGGGGTTTATGGGATAACCAGGGAAGGGGCTTACAAGCCAATTGGAGTGTGGCTTGTACCCTACAAGGGGCGGGACTTACAGCAAAACCAGGGGGGGGGGCCTGTAGGCCAACCAGGAGCGGAGCTTATGGACCAATCACAGGCTTACATCAAAACTAAGGCGGAGCTTGTAAGATGATGGGGCAAAGCAGTCAGTGAAATTAAGGGTGGGGCTTGGGGGGCTAAAGGGGCAGAGCTTGTAAAATCAGGCTTGCAGGCCAAGTGAGGGCGGAGCTTAGCGGCCAATCAGGGGTGGAGCTTAGGGGCCAACCAGGGGAGGGGCTTACAGGCCAACTGGAGCCTGGCTTGTACCCTGTAAGGGGCGGGGCTTATGGGCCAGCCAGGGGAGGGGCTTACACTAACTGGAGTGGGGCTTCCAGCCCTAAGAGGCAGGGCTTATAGCAAAACCTGGGCGTGGCTAGTAGGCCACAGGGCAAGGCTACTTCAAGGCCCGCAGAAGGGGCCTTGGGTGGGTGTCCTGGAGCCTTGGGCAGGACAGCCCCACCTCATGCTTCCCTCCCTCCCTGGCCCCAGAACCGCGACAACTACATCCGCTCGTGCAAGCTGCTGCCAGATGGCCGCAGCCTGATCGTGGGTGGCGAGGCCAGCACGCTGTCCATTTGGGACTTGGCGGCGCCCACCCCCCGCATCAAGGCCGAGCTGACCTCCTCAGCCCCGGCCTGCTACGCCCTGGCCGTCAGCCCCGACGCCAAGGTCTGCTTCTCCTGCTGCAGCGACGGCAACATCGTGGTCTGGGACCTGCAGAACCAGACCATGGTCAGGTGGGCGGGGAGCCATGGACCTGGGAGAGCCCTTGGGGCCTCTGCCGCGGGGGCGGCGTGGGCGCCTGGGCTGTCCATCCAGGATGGCGACCCCGCCCTTCTCCCCCACAGGCAGTTCCAGGGGCACACGGACGGGGCCAGCTGCATTGACATTTCCGACTACGGCACCCGGCTGTGGACGGGGGGCCTGGACAACACCGTGCGCTGCTGGGACCTGCGGGAGGGCCGCCAGCTGCAGCAGCACGACTTCAGCTCCCAGGTGCCTCCCCCTGGGGTCTGCTGGGAGGGCACGGGAGCCCCAGGAACTTAGCCCTGAGGTGCCTACTTCCGGCACAAGACAATACTCAATTCCTGCTGTCTGTGTCCCTCTTTCTAGTCCTCCAGACGGATCCATAGGACCTCTCTTAATTCCCCAAAGAGCCAGGAAAGGCCCAGTGCACTCTAAGCTGTGGGGACACTGAGACCCTCAGATCGTCTCCCTGTGGGCTTTGTCCAGCGATTTCCACAGCTCCTCATTGCTCCTTATGTAGCTGGTTGTTCCTCCCAACCTTTAACCTTTGAACCCCACTGGAGACCACCTGGGGGAGCCAGTGACCTGGGGGAACACTTGGAGGCCGGTGTAGGCTTGCTGGGCGTGGAGAGGTCCCCGTCCGTGGTGCTGTGGAAATCCAGGCAGAAGGACAAGAGGAAGGCGTTGGATGGAAGCAGGGGTTCGTAGGGTTGGGCAAACAGAGTCCGAGGGGGTCCTGAGGTACCATGGACCTGGAGCCTGTTAGTGATCTGGGAGCAGGCATGGCATGAGGCCCTTGGTCTGCTGTTCAGGGTTTCTGGGGGCCAGTCACACACACACTGTCCTCTGGGATCCTGCGAGACTTCTGCACATGTTCTTCCCTTCGGCAGAAATGCCTTTCTCTTCCTTTTTCCAGTTGAACTCCCACTCATCCTTCAAAACCCATCCACAATTTGCCCACCCTCCTTGAAACTTGGGGGACAGCTATTCAGCCATCTCCCCAGCTGTTTTTTGAGGTACTGGGGGGTTGAATCTGAGGCCTCCCAATACTTTGCAGGTGCCCTACCGCTGAGGTGCACCAAGCCCCTTAATTTTTTTTTTTCCAGTATTGGGGGTTGAACCCAGGGCTTCGTGCCTGCATGCTCTGCAAGTGCTGGACCACTGAGCTGCACCCCCAGCCCATTTTTTTACTTTTTTGAGACAGTGTCTCGCTAAGTTACTCAGACTGCCTCTGGCCTCGAACTTGTGATCTTCCTGCCTTTGCCTGTCAGGTGGCTGGGATGATAGGCGCCTCCCATCGCACCCAGCCTCCCCGGCTCTTCATGTCCTTCCTGTTGTTCTTTTGCCTTGATAGGAAAGTCAGGGGTCCAGGTGGCCAGAGCTGTGCAGCCCTTGGCCCCCTGAAGCTGAGTGAACTATGCGCATCCATGGGGACCCCGTGGGGGCATCTCACTTTCCATGGGAAATTCCCGTATGGGCAGGAAGTCACTTTTCAAGCCTTCCAGGCGTCTGCTCGCAGTTCCCAGCGGTTTCCATGCTTGTCCTGAGCCAGATTTGGAGAGGTTTTGGAGGGGCAGGGCCTATTCCTCGGGTGCCTAGGCTGGGGCTCTGGGCAGAAAGATGAGAACACTGAGTCTTTTCAAAACAAAACAAAACCCAAGTGTTGGCCGCTGGCAAAGCTCCAGCCTGGGTCCTGGAAGTCCCTCCTTCCAGCCTTGCTCTTTCACAGACCGGCTGCGACCTTGAGCGTGGTCTGTGACCTTGAGCCCAGGCTGCCTCAGCTTCCACCATCTGCTCAAGGGGAGCGATTGTCCTCGTCCGGCCTCCTCCTCTCCCTGCCCGCCTTTCCTCTCTCCTTCCCAGAGCTGCTGTGCACTCAGAGTGGATAATGGATGTGCGGCCCTGGGGTTCTGTGTAATTCTGATTAATATTAATGATTCGACATGCAGCAGCCTGCTGTGCTCCAGGCCCCCAGCCAGCTGCCTGCTCGCTCTCTTTGCTCTCCGCGGGGGCTGGAATAGGAGAACGTGGGGCGCCACCCCGACACCCGAGGGGGTCCGGGATCCTGGCTTTTCCCTCTCCCCCTAGATTTTCTCCCTGGGCCACTGCCCCAACCAAGACTGGCTGGCCGTGGGCATGGAGAGCAGCAACGTGGAGATCCTGCACGTGCGCAAGCCTGAGAAGTACCAGCTGCACCTGCACGAGAGCTGCGTGTTGTCGCTCAAGTTTGCCTCCTGCGGTACGGCTCCCTGGGGGGCCGGGCCTGCGCCCCGAAACCAGGCAGCCGGGGACGTCCATCGTGGATGAGCCACATAAAATCTGCTAGCGCAAGCGTGTCCCGAATGCGGCGTGGGGTCGCATTACAGTAGAAAGCGAAAAATCCGTTAGTACAAGTAGATCCTGAGTGTGCGGGATGCACTAAACAGCAAGCTAGCCAGGTAGGGTGGCCACGCCGGGGATCCCAGCGCTCAGGAGACCGAGGCGGGAGGATGGCGAGTTCCATGCCCCTTGGGCCTCGCAATACTCCGTCTGAACCTCGTGAGATCTCGTCTTCTATTGGAGGCGGAGCTAGGCTCGGTGGCCACGCCTATAATCCTGGTACTCTGAAGGCTGAGGCGGAAGGATAGCGAGGCCCATGACCTGGGCCTCGCGAGATTTTGTCTTCCAGTGGGGGTGGAGCTGGGCTTGGTGGCCATGCCAATAATCCCGGCATTCAGAAGCCAGAGGCAGGAGGACAGTGAATTCCAGGCTGGCCTGGGCCTCTTGAGACCCTGTCTTCACCTCGCGAGATCTCGTTTCCAGGTTGGGGAAGAGCTGGACGCGGTGGTCATGTCTGGGACGGCTCAGGAGGCTAAGGCGGGAGGATGGCGAGCTCCAGGCCAGCCTGAGCCTCGCCAGACCCTGTCTCCACCTCGCGAGATTTTATCTCCAGATGAGGGCGGGGCTGGGTTTGGCGGCCATGCCTGGGATCCCAGTGCTCTGGAGGCTGAGGCTGAGGCGGGAGGATGGCGAGTTCTCCAAGACCGTATTTCAACCTCGCGAGATCGCGAGATCTCGCGATCTCGTCTCCAGGTGGGGGCGGAGCCGGGCGCGGTGGTCACGCCTGGGATCCCAGCTCTGGGAAGGCTGAGGCGGAAGTCTCGCGAGGCCTTGTCTCCAAAAATCAATAATCAACCAATGCTAAAAGGCGGGCGGGGTTCCTGGAAGGAAAGTGTGAGGCTGGAGCCGCACTGAGCCGGTGCCTCCTCCGCAGGTCGCTGGTTCGTGAGCACCGGCAAGGACAACCTGCTCAATGCCTGGAGGACGCCGTACGGGGCCAGCATCTTCCAGGTACCGGGTCCCAGCGCCTCTGCGGCCAAGTGCCATGGGGGTTGGCCGGCGTCACCCCGGGGCCGCCGCTGCAGGTGGCCACGTCTTCTGACTGCAGTTGTAGGAAACAAACTTTACCGTCCTGAGCACTCTTAAGGGCACCGCGGAGCGCTATTAAGCCCCTTTGCTTTATTGTGCAGCTGCCCACCACCCATCTCCAGAACCTTCCATCTCCCCATGCTGTGGCTCTGATCCCATGATGCGCTAACTCCCAGCCCCTCCCTAGCCCCCCGGCCCCCACCGTCGTCCTTCCTGGCTCTATGGCTCTCCGGTCGCTAGGGACCTCCTGTGAGTGGAACCCTGCCATCTGTGTCCTTCTGGGTCTGGTTGATCTCACCGAGCAGCATGTCCTTAAGGTCCATCCATGTCTTTTTCACGGCTAAATAGTACTCCAGTGTGGGCTGACCACGCTGTGAGTGCCCCACAGGTGGTGCCTCCACACCCACATTTCTTACATTTTTTAAACGGTTGTACAAAACCAAAAACCACATGAAACGTAGGAGAATTTCTGACAGACACCTATTTGGACTTTAGGCCAAGCCCCCCCAACTTTCCCTGTTGGACCCTTTATAAAGGTAGGAGAGTGCAGGCTGTGTCTCTGCCCGGAGCTCACTGCCGTCCCTGGGGTCCTCCGGGTGCCTTGCTTTTCCTCTCTCTGGATGTTGTCTGTGTCATCAGGAGCCAAACTATGCAGTTGTCTGCAGCCCCTCACCTCCCTTCTTTTCTCTCCCTCCACTTCCCCACTGGCAGTCCAAGGAATCCTCATCTGTTTTGAGCTGCGACATTTCAAGAAACAACAAATACATCGTGACTGGCTCTGGGGACAAGAAGGCCACCGTGTA
This sequence comes from Pedetes capensis, assembly GCA_007922755.1. Lineage (NCBI taxonomy): Eukaryota > Metazoa > Chordata > Mammalia > Rodentia > Pedetidae > Pedetes > Pedetes capensis. The sequence goes on from VMDO01017677.1 coordinate 30,955, forward strand.
TGAGGTGGTCTACTGAGGCTCCTCTTCCTGTGGCCTCAGCCCAGCCTGTGGGGGACAGAGATCCTGGACAGAGACCCTGGGGGCCCTTCCCCGGTCACACCCAGGGCCGTCATGTCCTCTCTGCCTCCAAGGACAGCCTCTCCCTGCTTTCCCTGCCGGGGTGGCCCAGGGGCAGGGCACGCTGGTGAATAAATGTATTTATCACAGCTGCCTTTCTGTCTTGAGCTGGGGACTGGCCATGGTTGCTTTCCTTGGCCACCATTGTCGAGCAGAGGCCACTCCTTGTCCCATGAGCTCAGGTGACAAGAACTCACTGTGCCCAAGACACAGGTGCTTCTGTGGAGCGTGGGAAAGAATACCGCGACGGGAAATGAGCAGCGCACTGGGCGGGTGGATGTGGCAGAAGATGGTGAATAACAAAGATGCCCGGGTCCCAGCCAGGCAGCCTGACAGATGTTTCCACTGGGACCCGTGCAGTGTGCAGGGCTGTGTTCCATGTGGTGCTGGACCCCTGGGAGGGGGAGCATCTGAGACCGTCTCACACTAGAGTCTCACAGTGGGAGAGACAAGATGGCCATTGCCTCTAAACGCTGTCTCCAGAGCCTTGGGCGTGTCTATTCTGGCCAGCCCTTCCTTCATCCAGAACCACAGTGCCTTCCTCTGTTAGTTGGCTTTGCATTACTATAACAAAACACCGGAGGCAATGGCCTTATGAGGAAAGGTTCGTGTGGCTCATCGTGTTGGAAGTTCCCCTCCATGACTGGTTGGCCCTGTTGCTTTGAGCCTCTGGCCAGGCAGTACATCAGGGCAGTAGCAGGGGTGGTGGAGTGAAGCCACACCATGTGGCAGGGGAGGAGCTGCAGTCTTGCCCGCCCCTCAAAGGACACGCCCCTTAATGACCTCATTCCCCCCACTAATCCCACCTCTTAAAGGTTCCACGACCTCCAACTGTTGCCATCCTCAACCAAACCTTTAATACATGGACCCCAGGGAAATATTCCAGATCCAAACAATTATATTTTCTGTTACTATAGCAAAATACCTGAGGCTGGGATTTCTGTAAAAGGAAGCTTATTTTGCTCACGGGCTTATTTTTAACTTTCTCCAGTACTGGGGAGGGAACCTAGGGCTTCACACGGTATGTATGTGCTCACCACTGAGCCACACTCCCAGCCTAGCTCATGATTTGGGAGGTGAGAAGAACACGTGGATGGTGCTGGCTCTGGTGAGGACCTTCAGGACACCCCATCACCACATCGCGGTGGGACAGTGAAGGGAGACTTTGCACAGTGAGACCGGAAGGCAGAGGGCGAGTCAGGTCAGCTCTGCTTCTAACAGCCATCTCCAGAGAACTGGCCCGAGTCCAGGGGAAGCCAATGATCTGTTACTTCCCATTGGGCCACGCCTCCTAAAGGTCCCCACTCAGTCACCACACAGGGGCCAAGCCCCCTAACATGAACCCCAGGAATGTGCTCAGACCTCCAAACTGCAGAACACGGGAAGAGGCGGCGTAAGTACAAGGGGTCAGGAATAGCGTGGCACTCGTGGATATTTGGGGTGCAAAAGTCCTGTGAGGATGGATCCTGACAGCCGGGCCCGTGGGGAAGGGCGTAGCGAACATTACCTCCCAAGTCATGGCTGACAGATAGGGAAAAGGCATTCAAAAAGGCCGGGGCCGCCAGTATGCCACACATCTGGGATCCCAGCGCTTGGGAGGCTGAGGTGGGAGGGTGGCAAGTTGTAGGCTAGAGGCAGCCTGCAGAACTTGGTGGGACTGTGTCTCAAAATTTTAAAAAGGTGGGGACCAGGGTGCAGCTCATTGGTGAAGCACCTGCCTAGCACGTGTGAGGCCCTGGGTTCAATCCCAAAGTACTGCAACAGCGCAACAAACACAAAGTGGAGGGGCAGATCATGCCAGGCGGGCAGCACAGCACGTGCAAAGGCCCAGGAGCCAGGAAGAGCCTTTTCAGGTGGAAACAGGGCAAGCACGGGGCTCCTCCTCTGCAGGACAAGCGGGGTATCCAGGTGAGGTGGAGTTTGGAGAGGTCCCCAGACATGGCCAGAGTGACCGCTGGCTGAGACCCCCAGGGGTCTGACAGACTGGCCCATGACTGCTTCCCGGCTGAGGTCCCCCAGACACTGCCCACCATGAAACAGACACACTGAAGGAGAAGGAGGGGAGTCCATGCCTGAAGCTGAGTCCCCTGCCTGCCCCCCTGTCCCAGAGGGACTGTGTTCTGGGGTCTGGTGTGGGCAGTCTCCTCCCCCTCAGGGCCCTGTGGAGTGTCCCCAGCCTCCACCTGCTTTGTGCCAGGGGCTCCCCAGTTGCGCCCATGCACCTCCCAGACCCTGCCCAACGCGCAGTACCCCTCTCGCTGGGAGCCCCTGCTGTCCAGCATCGTGTTTTAGGAAGAACCCGGGCAGCAGGAGGACACCGTTCACGCCCTTCCACCCTACCCAGCAGTGGGACAGCAGCTGTGGTGGCTGCCGCTGTGGTGGCTGCAGGGTGAACAGGGCCTTGGCGCCCCCAGGCCACAGGCCACCCTCTGGATGTCCTGAGCCCAGGCAGAACACAGAGGAGCCCCCCTCAGGCGCACAGAACCTCCCAACTCTGCTCTTGCCAGTTGCTTTATTGTGCAACCCCCACCCAACCTCCCAGGGCCACGGGCGACCCCCCCCCCATGTCCCACCATCCCGCATGCCGCCAGAGCGGGGAGGAGCCCTCAGTAGCCAATTTGGTACACGGAGGCTTGGTCCCAGGACCCGGTGACCACTAGCCGGTTGTTGGAAGACACGTCACAGGACAAGATGGTCGAGGTCTCTGGGACCTGGGAGGGGACCACGGGAGGCTGGGGTGCCACCAGGCTCTGCTGGGGCCCTTCTGAGCGCCCCAGGGCTGCCCTGGGCCCAGATCCCCACGTGGGCTCCCCCTGAGCCCCCAATACCTGGAACACGGTGTCCCCCTTGGGCATGCTGTGGATGGTGACCAGGCTGTCCATCCCAACACTCACCCACCACTGGCCTGCGGGGGACGGAGGGGCAGGTGGGAGTCAGAGGAACGGCCACCCCCAGCCTCTGCAGGACAGGTTCTGCCCACTGTGCGGGGCAGGGGCCAGCACCCGGGGGAAGGCTGGGCACTGCAGGGGATGAGCCACCCGGCACCGGGCACTCACCCTGTGGTGACACCTTGAGGCTGTGAATGGCGCCGTCCTTGCGTCCCACCGCGCATGCCCGGCCCCCATCGGTGGGCTGCAGCCAGTGCTCCCCGCTGGCCAGGCCCAGCAGCACCCAGTCGTTATGAGCACTGTGGGCCAGGCTCAGGACCTACGGGGCAGGAGGCAGAGATGGGTGCTCAGACCCCAGCCTGGCCCAGGGCCACGTGCATGGCCGCTTCGGAGCTGCACCCGCAGCTTCGCACGGCTGTGCCTCAGTTTGCCAGTCTGTCACACCTGCACAGGCTCCTGGCTCAGGGGCCGTGGAGTCGGTGTGACTCATAGCAGCCCTCATAAGGTTTTCAGTGGCCGATTGTTTTGGGTTCGCTTCCAGAGTGGATTGCCACGTTCTCCTCCCACTCCTGTGGTGCTGGGATCGACCCCAGGTCCTGAGAGCCTGCAGCGCGGTGCCCTAACCATTGAGCCACACACCAGCCCCGGTCTGAGTCCGGCCTCGCTCTGTAGCCCAGGTCGGTCTGACCTCGCCAGCCTCCCGCTCAGTCTCCCCGCGCACTGGGCCCTCCCGGGCGCTTGCACCAGTGGTGACCCATGTCCTCACAGCATCGCCTCAGCGGACATTGCTTCAGCAGCCCCCATAGCCGCCGCCACCTCTAACCCCAGGGCCAGCGGCGTGCTCCACGCCAGCCCAGCCGGGTACCTGAGACTCAAACTGGAACTCCATGGGCTCCCGGGGCGCCCGCAGATCCCAGCAGCGCAGACACGAGTCCATGCCCCCCGTCCAGAGGCCGCGGTCCTTGATCACCATGCTCTTTGTCCCATTCTGGTGGCCCTCGAGGTCTCTGGGTGGGAGAGGTTGGGAGGGGGTCAGCTCACACTGAGCTTTGCGCCCAGGGAGGCGTAGCCGCTGGCCACAAGGACAGTGCCACGTTCAAGTCCCTCTCCACGTGAGGTTCTGCTTCAGCCCTGGGGGACAATGGAGGCCGACTCCATGGCTGACCCCGGACTCGTGTGTCCAGCGCAGGCCCACCAAGAGCCTCGCCTGGGCCCTGCCAGCCTTGGCCACCTGCGCCATGGGGTCACTTTTGTGCTGCTCGTGGATAGGCTGGGAGAGCAGGTCATGGCCCTGCATATCCGCTTAGCCACCACCTTCAGGGAGCGTCTACACAGCCATGAGCTGCCTAACGACATTCTCGGACCCGCAATGACAAATCCACAGATCGGAATGGAGCTGAAAAATGCCCATCAGCGAGGGATAACCTGCCATAGCCCAGCGCGGCCCTCACGTGTCTGGGTGCTGCTCGGGTGGCAGGCCAGCCGCTATATTTCATTTATACTTCACGTAAAGTTTCATAAAATGTTTTTATAAAAACGTGAATATAAAATAGATATGACTGCATTTCCTGCATGTGGTATATACACTACACTTATGAACACCAGCGTGTCGTGGCCACGCCACGGAGGCCCGTGTGGCCGCCCCGGATGCTGCCATGACCAAATGCCCAGAGGCCTTTCTCCAAAGGGGTCCGCTGCGATTTCACACGTTGTGATTGTGCCCTGCGAGTCTGGGCCACTCAAGGTGGGGAAACTGAGGCAGACCAGCAGCACAGCTCTGCCAAGAAACCACCCAGCCAAAGCTGTGTCTGTGCCTTGCGGTTGTCAAAGCCCAGTGTAAGCAAGCAACGGGCCTGGCCTTGCAAGCGCAGGGGACGTGGTGATCCGGTCCCCACCTGACCACGCTGGCGTCCCGCAGGTCCCACATCCTGACGATGCCGTTGCGGAAGGTGGCAAAGGCCAGGTGCTCATATGCCCTGGCGGCCAGGGCCACACAGGAGAGACCCTCGCAGGCCAGCTGGTCCTTCTCACGCAGTGAGGGCGCGGCCAGGTCCCACACACACACGCCGGGCAGCTTGTGGCCACCGGTGAGCAGCGTCCGGCTGTCCTCCGTCAGCAGGCACGTGCGCAGGTAGGCACCCCTGGCCTGGGGCGGCGGGGCCGTGAGCGCAGGGGCGCCTGTCCCCCAGCCACCCTGGAAGCTGCCCGCCCCTCACCTTCACGCCGAAGTGCAGGTGGCTGTCTGGGAACCGGTCCTCAGCCACTGGGCCAACCAGGCTCCACACCTTGACCCCGCCCCGGCCGCAGGTGAACGCATGGCGCGTGAAGCTGCTCACGGCCATGGCCAGCACGGGCTCCCCGGCGTGCAGCGTGCGGACCTTCTCCACCTTGTGTGGGATGGCGAAGCGCTTGCATTGCCAGGGGAGGGCGCCCGGCCTCTCCCAGGTGTCTTTGAAGTCTTCAGGGTCCCAGGATCTTGGGAGGGGAGGGATGGGGTCACCTCCCTGCCTGGGAGCACCTCTGCCCCTCGGGAGGCAGGCCTCCAGCCCCAAAGGGGTTTCATCCTTTCCAAGATCTTGCGACCCTCTTCTCAGGCCTTATTTCCCCCTCCCCTCCTCCCCAGCATCGTACTCACTTCTCCAAATATGCTCCCTTCTGCCTGGAATGCTTTGCCCCATGAGCGCAAACTCCTATTCATCCCTTAGGCGTCCTAACTCTTTTGCCCCTTCCTCCACGAATCTTCTGTCCTAGGCCACAATCCCGCCCCGCCCTCTTCCATAGGAATTCCTTCTGCCCAGACCCTTGAACCTGGAGTTGGTTAGAGAGGGAATGGATATGTGTCACATTTCTACCTAGATCCTGCAGCTCCAATTGGAGAGGACAGATGGAGAGAGGGGTGCCCCTGCCACCCACTCCCTGGAGGCACATTGAGACACTTACATTTGCTTCACCAGTGAGCAGGGCGTGCCAACAGGCTCCTGCGGGAGAACAGAGTGTGGCTGTCCCACGCCCCCTGCCCACGTCTGCCCCACGCTGCAGCCTGTGGGGACACGGGTCTCGCTCACGTGGGTCTTGCTCACCTGGGCCTTGCAGGAAGCCGTGAGTGAGCTGGACAACTCAGCCAGGGTGGGAACTAGTTAGGAAAAACAGGGTTCAGCAGTGCACACCAGGTCCCGAGGAGCGAGGGGCCCCTACCCCAGCCACCCCCACACTGGGATTACTGAGATCGGCTGTGTCACTGGGTTCCGTCCTACGGTTGCACGATCCGGGCTCCTCGCTCTCCTGCCCAGGGGTGAAATGGCAGCGCGGGGGTCAGAAGAGCTGACCTGCCCAGGGCGCCGGGCGCCTGGGAGTTCACTGCCACTGGGGTCTGGGCTCACGTCCAGGCAGGTGCAGGAGAGGCGAAGCGCCAGTGGCCCCCAGCTGCAGACCCTGCCCACCTGCCACCATGTCCTCCCGGTGGGGGCCGGGGAGGGGGTGCACAGATCCCATGGGGACCCCGAGACTGGCCAGCAGTGTCACCCACGCCCAAGGCCATGTCCAGGACATTTGTGTTACTCACCAGGGTGGACAACTGCTCTGTTGCCATAACAACGGGCAGCGGGGGAAGCAGGAAAGAGCGGGTGGGTGAGCGGCCTGGACACCGCCGCCCCAGCCCTGCTCCCCACCCCGTGGGAGACTCACTCGACTGCCTCCTGTTTTGAACGTTATTGACAAACATCTGCCACAGCTTCTGGGTGAGGACATCCTGCCAAACCTGGGGACCACCGGCCCAGGCCTGGGGCTCTGGCGGGATGGCGTCATCCAGTTCCGGGAGCCACTGCGGCCAGCTGGGAAGAGGCGCGGCCACACCGTCTTCCAAATTGGACCTTGGCGGGCTGGTGGCCTCTGGGACCTGGGAGGCCTGGGGGCTCTCGGGCTCCCCAGAGGCCTCCCCTGGCTGCTTCTCAGGCGAGACCTCACCGACCTGGAGCTGAAGGGCGTGAGTCACACAGCCGGTCCTTCCCCACCACAGTCCCCTCCACTTCCCAGACCCAGACCTACTTGCATGGACTGAGTCCGGACGGATGGGCCCCAGGTTTCTAGCAGCTCGAAGAAGTTTTCTACCTACAGGGAGCCAGGTATTCTGAGAGTTAGGCCTTGTCACGGTTCAGGCGTAACCGCCCCACCTCTCCCTGCGGTGGGCCACCTAGCTCCCTGCAAAGGCAGGTTCAGGAAGATCGGGGCGTGGCTGGTGCCGCAGAGCCCTGCACAGCGCAGGCAGGAGGCAGGTTCCCAGCAGAAGCCAGCCTCACAGGGAGAGAAATTGCGTCCTCTTGGGCGCCACGCCTGGGATCCGAGGCTAGGGAGGCTGAGGCAGGAGGACAGAGTTCCAGGCCAGCCTCAGCTCATCATAAAATCTTGCTGCCCCCGGAAAGAAAAAGGAAAAGGGAAAAGAAAAAGCAAAGCCACAAGTAGCTCTGGTCTGTGGCCTGGGTCCCAGAGGCAGGGCCCCTCAGGCTCCCCCACACATCCCTTGCAGGCTGGAGGCAGTGAGGCCAGACGCCCCCCAGAACCTCCCCACCCAAGGTGAAGGCCACACAGCGAACGCCCCACACCCTGACCGGAGCTGGCGGAAGGACATTCGCAGCCTACGGGCCACTTTTGCTCCATCCTGTGACTGACCACAGGCATTCCTGCCATTCCCACTTTGCAGATGGGGAAACTGAGGCCCACAGCCTCAAAGCCACCTTCCCAAAGCCAGGGAGAAAGGGAAGTCAAGCAGGTGTTTGGCAGCCTGGTCCCTCCCCTGCTGTGCCCACCCTGGGCAGCTGCCTCCTGAGGCAGTGATGGATTCCCGCTGGAGCCAGCCTGGCAGCTGAGGCCCAGCAGAGCCTCTCCAACTCACCCCTGCTTGTTAATGCGCGATTTGCCAGCACTTTAATGCGCTCAGCACGCAGAGCTCCCTCCCTCCAGCGGCTGCCAGGGCTTCCCGGGGGATTTGAAAGCAGAGGAAGGAGGCTGCTGGAGCTACCTGGGGCCTGGATCAAGGGCCTCCTGGGAGCGGTAGCAACAAAGGGCCTCCCCTCTGGGCCCTCGCCCTGCCACACCCCCCCAGCCTAGGCATCTGCTCTTGGTTGGCTCCTAAATACAGGAACAACTCCATTACTTTTTATGTGACCTGCCCCTCAGGTTGGCAGCAGCCAGGGGGCGCCCGTGAGCACCAGGTCAGGTCCCTCCCTCCTCTCCCCCAGCCAGGCTCCCATCTTTCTCCAGGTAAAAGCCTAAGTCCTTTTTGCAGCCCTCAGGTCCCTGACTGGTCTTCTCTCCCTTCCTCCCTCTCTGCTCCAGGCACATGGATCTCCTGGCTGCTCCTCCAACATGCCAAGCTCAGTCCTGCCCCAGGGCCTTTGCATGAGCTCTGCCTGAAATGTCTTCCCATGCCAGACTTCCACTCTGTCTCTAGTTGCCTTGAAGTGTCATCTTCTCAGCGAGCCTTCTCAAGCACCCTAAATTGCAACCTATGCCCACTCTGGTCCCCCAATCCTCTCATTGTAGCTGCTCCATTCCATTTCCTACCAGTTGCCCAGCCCTGAGCCTCTCCCACACTTTCTCCCCTGGCTTTGTCGCCCCAAGGCCGGGAGGCTCTCCTGTGTGTTCCTCGTTGCTATTTTCTGGCCTGGACAACAGCGTTTGGCATGCAGGTGATAGATAAATATCTGTTGAATGAATAACCATGCTCTGGCTGCTTCCTGCCTCCTCGCCCTGCTCCCTGCGATGCCCACCCCAGGCCCTGCAAAGTTGCAGACGTGGTCCTGGCTGCCAGCCAGCTACATCTGGCCCCAGCACAGAGCTGCCTGCCAGTGCCCAGAAGAAAAGGGCCAGGTGGCGGGAGGACAGGCAGGGACGGGAGCCACATGTGGGTTGGCTTGGGCAGGCGCCCCGACCTGGCAGGTGGGAGCTGGGCTCCCTCACAGACCTGGCCTTCTCACGCCGGACCTGAGCCCTTGAGAACCCTCGGAGGCATGAGACAACCCGAGCCTGGCACATAATGGTCCCTTCCCATCCGAGGCCACTGACCTGCCAAGGTCATGCAAGCGATCTGGGGAGCGGGCCAGGAAGGGCCCGGTCTCCTGGAGGGTGTTGCAGGATGGCACCCCAAGATGGGGTTTCCGGTCTCCTGGGGAGTTCCAAGTCAGGTCTCTCCCCCCTCTGCCCACACCCTCTGTAGCTCCCACCTTCCTCGAGGCCAAAGCCCAATTCCTCCTGGAGGTGCCCAGGACCCGCCCAGCCCCTTCCTGCCTCCCATCCTTCCCTTCAAGGGCAGGGACCCAGGCTCCTGCAGCCCTGGCGGCCACTCACCTCTTTCTGATGCTCTTGGAGCTCCTGCCGGATCCTGCAAAACTGAGAATAGCAGGAATGGCTCTGGGAGTCGGTCCCCAGGAGCAGGCGAAGGCAGGGTGCGAATGCTGTGTGACCCTGAGCGAATCACTCTCTCTCTCTCTGGTCCTTACGCTTAAATAAGCTACCACCTACCACCTTCACAGTCAGGATGACTGGGTAGCTTTTGGGTTAATGCTTCCCTCTCTGCCCACCACACTCCCAGCCTCAGTGCTTTTGCAAGGGGTAGTGGCCTCCCTGGTTACCTCCAAGGTGCCTAAGCTAGGGCTGCCCTGTCAATGATGAAGCCAGGAGGCAAGCGTGGCTGCTGTTAGGTGCTCTTGAAGTTGGCCCGACTCATAGCGACCCAATGTACAATGGAAGAAAACACTCGACAATGTGCCATGCCCAGCACTGTGTCAGTGCTTCTCTGCTATTCATAGGGTTTTCAGTGGCTGATTGTGTTAGGATTGTTTCAGGAGTGGACTGCCAGGTCCTTCTCCCATTTTTTGTGGTGCCGAGGATGGAGCCCAGGGCCTCAGAGTGCAGCCCAGCGCTCTACCGACTGAGCTAAACCCTAGCCTGTCAAGTGTGGCTACTGCTAAATCAAACTGAAAAGATTCCGTTCCCTAGCAGGGCAGGGAGGCCACGCCTGTGCAGCAGCTCAGGAGGTGGAGGCAAGAGGATTGCAAGTTTGAGGCCAGAGGCAGCTTGTGTAACTCAATGAGACTCTGACACAAAATAAAAAATAAATTTGTTTTTAAATGGGCAAGGGGTACAGCTCACTGGTAGGGCACTTGCAAAGTGTATGCGAGGCCCCTGGGATTCAGCCCCCCCCAGGACCTAGGCAGGAGGCAGATTCAGCTCTTTGGTTCCACCTGCTGCACTTTCAAGAGCTCAGTGGCTGGGGCGTGCTGCACTGCACACTGCAGATACAGAACATCCCAGAAGGTTCTAGAAAGTAGGCTAGGGCTTCAGATGGTCTGAGTACCCACCAAGTGGTGCCCAAAGATTTACCTTCTTTCTTTTTTGGGGGGTGGTTAGGTGGGGAAGGGATGGGAATCGTTTGAAGCAGGGTCTCCCCAGGCCCAGGCTGGCCTGGAGCTCACGACCCTCCTGCCTGAGCCTCCTGAGCGCTGGGATCCCCTGCCTGTGCCAAGGCGCTGCGCCTGGCTGGAAACACAGACTTGAAAATCCACGTTCCAAGAACTTGCGGCCAGGCACCAGTTAAACAAAAATACCGAACTGAAGCTGCCAATGGGTTAACTCAGCCACGGTAAGTAAATGTAAGTGGGGGTGAGGGCCCCACCCCCGCCCCGGCTTTCCCAATGTGGGCGGCAGGGCCAGGGCATGCTCACTGTATGCCACACAGCTGTCCCCCAGGCAAGGACCGCCACCAAGGCACAGCTCACCAGGCGGTGGATGTCCTCCAAGTGGGCCATCATTTGAGGGAGCAGCCTGCGGGGGAGAGAGACGTTAGAAGACCCTGCCGGAAAGCTCTGCTCGCTGCCCCAGGGCCCAGGAGAAGTGGTGTCAAAAAGCAACCAGATGGTCCTCTTTTCTCTCCAAGGCAGGGTTTCATGAGGCCCAGGTCGGCCTCATCCTCCCCATCCTCCCACCTCAGCCTCCCTCAGCTGGGATCATGGGCGCAGCCACCATGCCTGGCCTGAATCAGACTTTAATGGAGCCCTTAACTGGCTGTGGGGATTGGGATAAACCCAGGGCCTGGCACTGGGGAGGGAGCGCTCTGCCACTGAGCTGCAGGAAGCGGAAGGCAGTATCTCCAAAAACCAGCAGGGGAGGGACCCAGATGTGCGCTGAGTGACAGACCCCAGGCTTTGCAGAAAAGCGAGGGGGGAGGATTGGGGTCCCCTGGGCTTCCGGGATTGCCCTGTGGGGGTCCCATCCTTCGGGCCACAGCCCCAGGCAAGGGATGGAGCAGGATCCCTTCCACCTGGGCCCTGGCCACCTGGAATGGCCCTCACCTGAGGAACTGGTCCTTCAACCAATCCAGGGCCCTGCCATCCCTGGGGGCGGGAGGGCTCAGAGGAGGCTGAAAAGGTCAAAGGAAAGATGGTAAGACTCACGCACCCCCCTCCCCAAACACCTGAGCCCCCGAGGCACCTCCTTATCCCCAGCCCTTTCCCAAACGGAAAGCCGCAGGCTGGCAGGCCCCTCCACAACCTGAAGGCAGTTTGCTTCCACCCCTTAGTGAGTCTGCCTACCCTGCCACTCCCAGAATAGCCCTGTTTGCCTTGGGCTTCAGTAAGAGCACCTTGAGTTACTTTTAGCAAAGCCTATCTCTGCAACTGCCCGTAGCCATAACCCTCTGGCCTCAGATCTCGGAAGCTAAGCAGGGTCGGGCCTGGTTAGTGTTTGGATGGGAGACTGCCTGGGAACACCAGGTGTTGTAGGCTTGGGAGAAGGACCTGACAACCCACTCCCAAAAAACAATCAGCCATTGAAAACCCTATGAACAGCAGAGAAGCACTGACAATAGTGTTTCACCTGTTGTATGCAGGGTCACTATGAATCGGACAACAACAATCGCTGCAATTGTTCTACGTTAGCTTCAGGGGTCATTGTTAATCTGTCCTGTTCTTCAGACAGCGACCCCCTCTGTGGCCCAGGCTGGCCTCCGGTTCCTGGTCCTCCTGCCTGCTGGCATCACAGGTGTGTGCCCTGCGCCCAGCATTGTTGTCCATCTCGCAATGTGCCTGACTTATGAGTTAAAATTTTCTCTCCGTACTGGGGAGTTGAACCCAGGGCCAGGACTCTACAACTCAGCCGCCTCCGCTCTCCCTCCCCCCCACAGCCTTCTTAAAAATGCCTTTGAGGCAGTCTTGCTAATTGCATGGGCTTCCTCCTGCCTCAGTCTTGGTGGCTGGGATTATAGGCCTGGGCAACAGTGCCAGGCTTTCTACTTTTTTCTTTCTTTTTTGGTGCTGGGGCTGGAACCCAGGGCCCACGAATGCTAGGCAAGCGCTCTACCCCTGAGCTACATCCCCACCCCTCTGAACTAAACGTTTTTTCTCCTGGTACTGGGGGGGTTGAAGCCACAGGGTCTCATGCATGCTTTTGCACGGGCTCGACCACCGAGCTGCACCCCAGCCCGCTCTTTACATTTTGAGACGGGGTCTCGCTAAGTGCCTCCGCCTCTATAAATTAAACCTTGTCACAGGCATGAAAGTGTGGGAAAGCATATACACACACATATACACACATATGATGGTCCAAGTACACCTCTCTCTGGTCCGGTACTGAGGCCTGAGGTCTCCACAGGAGCCTGGAATGCATCCCCACCAATAAGGGGATCATGGAACGCAAGGAGCAGCTCCCATTTTGTAGCCTGGCCTAAAGTTTACCAAATTCACCATTGGGGCCTTTGCGGAAACAGCCCCGCAGCCCGGGCCTGTCTGCTACTCAGTCGGCAGAGACTTTAGCCTGGGAAATGTTCACCGCACAGGTGATGTCTTCCCTGCTCTGTCACCTGTGCGGCTGCACGCTTTATTTTCCAAGGCAGCGCAGGGCACCTGTGCTTAGGCGGCAGGGACGGGTTATTGCTGCCAGCTGGGAAGCCACGCAGCTCCCGCCATCACAGGGGCCCCCAGCCAGGAGCAGGAGAAGAGGGGTAGAGCCTGCGCCCCTCTCCTCCCCGCTGCCCTGCTCACCGGAGTTGCAGAGGGGGAGCCCGGGGGCCCCGGCGGATCCCCCGAGGCCATCTTCGGGCAGCAGCTTCCAGGACCTCGGCCACAGGTTCTAGGAACAAGGAGAGGAGAGGTCCTGGGGAAAAGGCAAGGCCAGGCCAGGGCCAGAAGGACCCCAGCCCTTCCCCGGACGCCCTTTGCACCACCGCCTCCAGAACCCAGCCCTAGGCCCCCTTCCCGGACCCCCC